>OAMR01000528.1:619821-653594 GCA_900205405.1 Echinochloa crus-galli
GTGTGGTATCTGTCTCTTATACACATCTAGATGTGTATAAGAGACAGGCCGCGCACGGCGCGTCGGGGAGTGCCGGGGCCGCGGACGGCGCCGGTACACCACTGGAACCTGCAGGAGAAGGACAAAAAGGAATAGGTGGCTGAACCACCATGTCAGGAAACATAGACTCCAACTCAGGATCCGGCGAAGGCGAGGTAGAGGAGGAGTAGGGAAAATCAGACTCGTCAAAGACAACGTGACGAGAGATGAGGACCCTACGAGAAGTGAGATCGAAGCATCGGTACCCCTTGTGATCCGGGGAGTAACCGAGAAACACACAACGAGTCGATCGAGGCGCCAGCTTATGAGGAGCAGTGGCGGAGGTGTTAGGGTAACACGCACACCCAAAGACCCGAAGGTGCTCGTAGTCAGGAGGAGTACCGAAGAGAGCATGGTGGGGAGTGGAAGAAGGGCAAGCTGTGGAAGGAAGACGGTTGAGTAAGTAGGTGGCGGTGTGAAGGCTCTCGACCCAGAAGCGCGGGGGTAGAGAAGCCTGGATCAGGAGGGTGCGCATGACGTCGTTCGTCGTGCGGATCATCCGCTCAGCCTTGCCGTTCTGAGCGGAAGTATACGGACAAGACATCCGCAGCTGAACCCCCTGAGAAAGAAAGAAAGAACGGGAAGCGTTGTTATCAAACTCACGCCCGTTGTCGCACTGAACAGCCTTGATGGGAAGACCGAACTGAGTGGACACCCAAGCAAAGAAGTGAACAAGAGTGGGAAAAGTCTCAGACTTGGCGCACAAAGGAAAAGTCCAGGAGTAGTGAGAAAAATCATCAACTTCCACAAGATAATATTTCTTCCCAGAAATGCTAGGTACAGGTGATGTCCACAGATCACAGTGAACAAGATCAAAACTATGCGTCGCATGCGACAAAAAAGAAGAAAAAGGAAATCTAATATGATGACCTAGCTGACAAGCATGACAGAGCTGCTCAGTGGCAGTCTTAGTACAAGTGATGGCTGCACTACGACTGAGCTGAGCCAAAATGTCACGGCCGGGATGACCGAGACGGCGGTGCCATGTAGTGGAAGGAGTCGCAACCAAAGCAGCTGACGAGGAAGTCGAAGATGAAGCAGCGGAAGTCGGAAGGCGAAGAGTGTAAAGGGGGCCATCGCTATCACACCGAAGCAGTGGACGCCGACTAGCGAAATCCTTCACAGTGAGACCAAGAGAGTCAAATTCGACAGAACAAGAATTGTCAGCTGTAAATTGACGAATGGAAAGAAGATTGTGAACCATCTGAGGAGCAACAAGAACATCAGAAAGAGGAAAAGGACCAGAGGTGGAGCCAACATAGGTGACAGGGAGAGACGACCCATCACCGACCCGACCATGATGGAAGAAGGACAAGAAGGATGGGGGGTCGAACAGACGAGAGTATACCAGCATCCGAAGTCGTGTGGTGGGTGGCACCCGTGTCAGCGATCCACTCGGCGCCCACCGGTGGAGTCAGCCCCATGGTACTGAACGTCTGCGCCAGGGCAGCCTGGTCCCACGCCATAGGCCAGGGCTGAGCAGGCGGAGTCCAAACCGGAGCGGGCGGAGTCCAGGCCGGAGCAAAGGCGCCAGCAGAGAGCATGGCGGCCGGCTGGTGGTGCTGAGGACGAGGACCCCCACCCTGACCCTGGAAGGGCCACATGGAGATGCGCCCGGACCAGGGGTTGGCGAAGGTCGGCCAGGGCGCACCACCGGGAGGAGGGGTAGGGCCGGGAGCAGGAGCGTTAGGAGGCGCACCCCGGCGGCCCCCAGCACTACCACCCCCACCAGCACCACCACCTCCAGTACCACCACCACGCCCCCGGTCGCGCCGGCCTCGGCTACCACGTCCCCCGCGGCCCCCCACCCCCGCTCGGCCCGGGGGCAGGAGCGCCAGGTAGAGAGCTGGAGGACGGTGCAGTAGCCGCAAGAGCCGTGGAGGTGGTCGTCGAGGTGGTCGTCGGGGAAGAAGACGTCCTGGTGGCGGAGCCCCCAAGAGTGATCTCCTTCAGGAGGAGGTCGTCCCGAACCTGGTGGAAGGACGGGAACGGCTTCTGGCGGGTGATGAGGTCGCGGAGGTGCTCATATGTGCCGTTGAGTCCCCGCAGCACATTGAGCACCAAGATCTTGTCGTCGAGCGGGTACCCGAGATCACGAAGGCCATCAGCCTTGCGCTTCATCTGGCGACAGAACTCACCCACAGAGAGGTCCCCCTGCTCGAAGGTCCGGAAGGAAGCGTCAAGCTGGAGGGCCCGGGCCTCGGCATTGCCGAGGAACTGCTCCTCAAGGCATAGCCAAGCCTCGCGCGCGGTGCCACCCGGAGCACTGATGATGTCCTGAAGATCATGGGTAATGGTCCCAAAGATCCAGGACATCACGATGCTGTCGTGGCGCAGCCAGGCCAGGTCCTGCGCGTCGAACGGCGTGTCGGTGAGGACATGGCCGTCGAGGGCGTAGCGGCGGAGGGCGCGAAGGACCTGGTCACGCCAGCGAGCGTAAGCGGTGGAGTCCGAGTCGAGGACGACCGAGACGAGGCTCTTGATGTGCGGGACCCCGGCTGCCTGGAGGTGAAGGTAGGGAGCCACGAGGTCGACCTGGGCAGGCCAGGGTCCAGCACTCGCCAGCTCAGGAGCAGGAGGCACCGCCGGTGGAGCAGACGGCGGCGCCTGGTGGGAGGACGAGGCGACGTGCTCGATGATGGGGGGCGGAGGCTGCTGGTTGAGGAAGCGCTCCGCCTCGGCGATCTGGCGAGCAATCGCGTCAGCAGCCGTCCGCTCCCGCTCCCAGGTGAGAGCCGCCGCGCGAACCCGCTCCTCGGCCGCGGCAGCCCTCGTCTTGGCAGCCGCAAGAGCAGCGGCGAGAGCCCCGTCGGCGGCGGCGTCGCCTGCAGCAGTAGCAGCAGCGACAAGGGGCTGCTTCCCCTTGAGGAAGATAGCCGCCGTGAGAGGGGCATCCCGTGGGGGCATGCCCAAGCCTCCGAAGGCAGCAGGTCCGCCGGCGCCCAGGGCTGCGGCGGCGGCAGCGGCAGAGGCCGCATCGAGGCCGGCCGTGCCCAGGACAGCAGCGGCGTGCACGAGGTCCGCCGCCCGCCGGCCAGCCGCGCGTAGAGCAGCGGCGACATAAGACAGACAGAACATGCCTATCATTTTGCACCAGGGATTGACATAGATCATCACTAAGAATGGACAATGACAATAACAATAACATTTGGCCCTGTCAATAATCCAAATTCTATACAAAATCAGTCAGGTGGTCAATCCTTCACTTTATAAGCTAGGGATTTTATGTCTCTATCATTTTGGTTGGTACTGTCGTGTGTATGTGGGCCCGAGCTAGGCTTTGCTGGCCGACCCCTCCTGATAGATTTGGTTAGAGAGGTACGAGGAGATCTTGACAGGTTCTGTTTCTATAAAGCTCATGATCTTGATTTGGTTATAAGCTCTTGATTGGTTCTGTTTCTATAAACCTCAAGATCTCTTCACCCCCATATATATGCTAACTTTGTCTCTCTATCAAATCAATCTCCTATTCCACACAATCCCTATTGCTTTCAGGTACAACTTGGAAAGCATGAGGGTGCTATCATACAAATTTCATTTGCTCCTTGTCATCTAGAGTCTGAACTGGTAAATACAGCTAGTGCACTAGACATGCAGCATTTTGGCATTGACTTCTCAACGTAAACTGAACCTTCAAATGAATGTGCACACCTTGGAATAAGGCAGTCCCAAGAATGCCAAGGAAGTTGAATATTGCTCCATATCCATACAGAAACAAGTTCTACAAATTAAATGGAAAGATCATTAAAGGAAATAATAGGCAAGATAATAAAAGAAATAACAAGACAAGTCAAAGCCTTTTAATATGAAGTTGGAATACGAAAACAAAACTACAAATAAAACAAATCGCTGATAGAAGATTGGACAATACAAACTACTCTATAGTAAATCTGGGCTCATTTGGTTCAAACCCTGGATCAGGCAGCCTGGAAAAGGTAGCACGCCCAGCCCCAGGCATCTGAAACCCAACACTTGCAGTTGCTGCCTGGAGCAGGAAGGGTGACCAGGGTCGGAACCAAATAGGCCCTCAAGGCCAAAGGTAAACAAACTTATACTCAAGTTACCTGGAGATAAATGCTTGTGTCATATTGGCTTTTCAAGGCATATTCATTGTAGACGGAAGCCATTGAAGGAACAGTTACCTACAAGATACAGTTGTAAATAAATATTGCCTGGAGAAGGAAGTGTACATGCAAGGAAAATAAAGAAATCAGATGGTCTAGCAGCAACTTACAAAAATCAATGTATATATGTACGCAATAGTAGTGACAGGAAGACCAAATGCGGTATTGCCTGCTGGTACAGTCCGGAGTTGATTGATGCTGATTCCAATAAGCAATAAAGCAAGAGCTTCCCACTGTCGATATTAAAAAAGAGTGGGAGAAAGGTCAAGATAGATGAAAATCAGAGCTGTTGCACATGACCAAGCATTTGCAAAAGGAACTACATTATTTAATAATTCTTATTATTCTTATATATGTGTGTGCAAAGGTCCATCGGTTTGCATAATTTTTAATGAATTCAAGGGTACTAAAAGTATCATCACAGACCACCATGGGCTATGGCAAAATTAGCAACGTATGATACAAACTTGCTTGCCACACACCGCAGCTTCCAAAATAAGCTTATACTAAGCTCATAATCAAATGATCAAGAGCTACCAGTTTCCAGTCATTAAGCAAGAATTCAAGAATCAACTCTGTCAAGAGCACTTTGGTTGCAATGCACACTACTTATACTAGTGCTTAAGCTTTATTTTAATAACAGTTAGTTCATTCCTAAGGAGTTCAAAATCCAACTACCTATGCTGCATAATATCAACATAATTGGGATAAGAGAACAGAGAAGAAATCCGAAATCCAGTAATCCATATATTGCATAGCAGAAGAAAACACATAATACAATATCCACAAACCACAATCAAAAGATAAATAGAAACAACACAAGTTAATGTCAATGTTGGCCTTACCTGAATTACCGAGAATCTTCTCCTCATTATAAATTTCAGAAGAACAGCTATAACCAGTACCTATAGAAGTGTAGAGCACAGGTACTTTGAGATGTGTACACACAAACTATAACTAATACATGACAACTAAGTAGTACAAGAAAAGTGTACCTTGAGATTACTTAGCATCTTCACAGTTGCAGGATTGAAGTACAACTGCACAATTGACTCAATATGTCAGGTTGTTACAATATCACAAGGCAATATCAACATCTACCCTCAAAATTACAATATTCTGCCAGTAAACTGAATGAAAATTACCTGCATGATAAATTTTAGGTAATTGTTGATGGCATACAGAAGAGCAGGGACAGCTAGAAGTACATTATTACGGGCTGCCTGCAAAACCAAATAATGAATGATCAGATAATCAGACATGTGACAAAAAAAGCAATAGTATATATCAAAGTACAATATATCTCCACAGTACAGGTAAATCGGAAAGAAATCAATGAGATAGATCACCTGTATGAAGGTTGAACGTGCCAAAAGTGGCTTTTCTCCAACCTTTTGCTTTCTAGACTGTCACATTAGAACAGCACACCAATAAGATAAACAAATAGAAATATTGCAATGTAACTGTACTCCATACAGCAATCGGGCATCATGAAAATTAAAAAATAAAGTGTTGAGGAATCCTAACAAAATTCTAAGCTAATCTGCACGTGCAGAAAATAAAACTTCATTCAGATATTGAGAGCCAAAGCAAGATTGTCACCCCGCATGTCAGCTAAAAAATGGCTTCACGTTTCGCGGGACTGTCTCTTTTTCCATTTTGGTTTTACATGCAAACACTTCTGGTCCTATCATCCTTACTCTAGGACAACGAAGTGCTTCCAGCATGCTACTTATTAGGAGTTCATAGATGTTATCAGACTCAACTAAGAAAAGAGCTCATGCAAGACGGATCATCTTCATTACTAAGGTAATTTCAAGTCCAAGCGTAAAGCGCAGAAACAGAAATCATCAGCGAAAAAAATATACCTGAATTATGAGCATCACGATAGCAAAGATAACTTTCATAACCTCCGTCAGAAAGTTAACACTGATGGGACTGAACTGAAACTTTCCATCAACCTTTGACATGAACACTAGGATGGGCTGCATAAACAAAGCCAAACATTAACACAGTTCCCGACTCTGACCATTTGCCATTCAGTATAACCAAGGACCAAGTAAAGCATGCATGCATAGCATCAGCAATAGTAATGGCATTACTTATGCACCGAATTCGTGAGGCCTTTTCACCTAAGCATTGACCAACGGAAATGTTTGCGAGTAGGTCACTACGAATGAAGAGTTTAGCCATACAAACCTGGAGGCCGACAAGGATGCAGTCGCCAACGACGAGGAAGACGTTGAGCGCGCGGAACTTGGACGACATCTTGCTGCGGTGCTTGTCGTAGGCCCTGGACACGCTCCGCGGGCTCGGCACCACCAGCCGGTTGCGGCAGACGCTGCATTCCACCACCCCATTCCGCTGCATCTCCGCTGACCACCAGGTAGCTACCTAGGCCACGCCGCCCGAGATGCCTCTCAGTCCCCGCGGCCCCGGAGAGATCACGAGAGCATCCACCTGCAGCGACCACGCCATTCTCAGCAAATCAGCAGCGACACACCGGAGAAGACAGCGTACGCGGGCAGATCCGAGGGGTTCCGCTCGGCCTCCGTACCTCGGGGGAAGGCGTGGCGGTGTCGGTGCGGATCTCGCAGATCTGGCCCGCCCTGGGCACCGCGCGCGCGGCGAATCGGGCTTCGCCTGGCTGGGCTCCGGCCGGGGTTTCTGGCGAGAGCACGACGGTTTGATCCAGCGACGGGAGCGGTGGCTGGCGCCCGTGCGAGGCTCGCTCCGGGATCTCGAATTCCGGCAGGAGTCGGGGGCGGGGGAGAAAGTGTGAGAGGGGAGAAGAGGAGGGGGAGGAAGGTGGGGGAGGAGGACGCGAGCGACAGGAAGGCGGGTGTTTCGGTGTATTTATATTTTCCTCGTATATCACAATATTGCTCGAGCGTTTCTGGCGCTCTGATTTTGGTTGTGGCGGTGTGACGTGTGTTGCAACTGGCTTCTCGGTCGTCTCAGCTCAGTCGGCACTTGGCAGTGATGGAAGAAAACGCGTTCGACTCGTCTTGTCGGCTTGCCCTGCTTGAGCCAAAGCTTGCGAGTTAGCGAGCTCGAGCTTGAATAGCTCGCGTAAGAAGATCCACCGTCACTGCATATTTCAAGTCGGAGTACATGCTACCATTCATAATTTTTCAGAAAAAAAAACATAATACCATTCGTGCCATTAGGGTGTCTGTATTTATTTTATTTTTCTTATGTACTACTGAGTAGTATTATCGACGCCTGCATATTTGATCTCTGTTTGAAGAAGCTTAATTATGCATGTGGCACTATACGAGTATTTACATAGACTCAGGACTAAGTACAGTCGTAATATAATTTTTTTAGATTAAATTTGATGCCACATCAACAAATTTATTGATCTTTCAATAGAGAGTTTATAGGATGGGAGAGAAGTTTTGTCCATAGAACCTATACGGCTACAAGTTCCCAATCTTGAATACGGTACCAAAAAACACCGAGCCTAGCCTAATTAAGCTTAGAGCTTGTAGCTGCTCTTTTATGGCTCATCATGCGCTCTACAAACGAGCCACACTAAGGCCGTGTTTCTTTAGGAGCGAAAAATTTTTTTCACCCCCTTTGACTAATCATTAAGGGCATTAAATAAAGTCAGTTTATAAAATTATCTTCACAACATTGAACTATTTCGCGAGACCTGTCTAATAGGCCTTTGACCGCACGATTAGAGGATGGTTACTGTAGCATTACTGTAGTAAAATATGACTTAATTAGACTCATTAGATTCGTTGCGCAAAGTTACACTCATCTCTAAATGGATTTTGTTAATAAACTTCATTTAGTACTTCATGCATGCCAGATTTCTTTTGGAAAAAATTTCCGGTTTCCAATGAAACACGGCCTTGTAGAGCTATAGCCTCTGGTAATTTTAAAGCTAGGACTGAGATGGCTCAACTCGACCTTTCTGAGAGTAATGTTAAATAGTAGATTAGCTTATGAAGAATTGAAGATGACCAAAGTCACTAGAATGAAGATGTTAATAGTAGATTAGCTTATGTCGATGTATGCGAAGATAATTGGAGAGGTTTTGAGACAAGGATAGTGTGGTGATGATGGCTGTACACAGGTGGCTCCCGTCCCAGGATTTATCAAAAGAAATGATATACGGAGCACGTACTAAAAACACAGCTCCATAAACCGTTTACCAAGTAATCTCGCTGAACGTACGAAGCCGTCTGCTTAACACTGACCATGTTGAACGTGCGAAGAGGGCCTGAACGAACGAACGTCTGCTTAACATTGACGATGTTGATTACTTGCCCCGTGAGCCTTAATAAACGGTTCATAAGTCACCATTTCGTGCGTATAATATCATCTCTCTTCCAAAACAGATGTAACTTGAGTATTAAATAGATGTAGCACGCGCCAGTATAAACTGAAAGCACACTGCATATGGCGCCTCCCAGAACTGACAATAGCAACCAATGACAAAACAACGCATATTAAACTGCTGCATGTTTGGCAGGATACAGTAAAATTGGGATACTATTAGGGGAATATGTACAACCAAACCACAAAATGAGCCCATCTTTACAGATTCGAAAGTGATTGTAGCTGGCATTACATTGTTTCTCAATAACTTCATGCTAGATGTTCATTGGAAGGATGAGAGGACAGAACAAACACTGGCAACATTCATATGACAAAGCCACAGAGGCAAGTTTTCGATTAAGGTTCAACAACCACCCTGTCAACTACCTTTGCACCTCTTCCTTTGGCCATGTGGAGTCCGATATGATGCATAAGATCCTGTGAAATTGAATAATAAGTTGTGAGTTTCTATCTTCAGCGTCTCTTGAAGAGCGTTCAGTTTGTATTGAGTAATGCGTAATTTAGTTCCATAAGAGCATTGCATTTGGGCAAGATTATTTTTATCTTACCTCTAAATCAATCCAGATGTTCATATAACAAAGAATTTTATTTGCATCTGACGATTATAAAAATATAACACGTATTTTGTGTTCCCAGGACCCAAGGAGCAAAATATTTGACCATTTGGTTTTCTTCTCTCGAATACAAAGGAAAGATGAGAATCATACAAAGGCTCAAAATACAGAGTTACATTCTTAGCAAGGAGCAAATCTTTGACCCTTTAAGTTCCATACACAGGCTCAAAATATAGAGTTACATTCTTAGCAAGGAGCAACTCTTTGAACCTTTAAGTTCCAAGAATCATGCACGTATTGCATTTCCCATTTGCAAATGAAATGGCACTCTTTCTTTTTATAGGTGGAAACCTTTCTTGCTATTGGCATGAAATAAATGTTATAAAGGTGTTGTATGAAAATAAAGGTCAGCTAACAACCATCCTATGTGGAAGTAGATTGCACAGTTCTATCTTGAAAATTTATAGGTTTAGCATTCCCTGATGATAAATTTTTACGTATATAAATGCAAACAAATGCTAATGTGGCATCTGAACATTTCCATAGTGTATCAATTAATCATTTATTGCAAGTTCATATTCCTGGCCAATTTGTGACTTGAGGATTATGAATGAATGAACATCGGCAATTTGATACCTGTGGATGGGCTAGAGCTCCTTTGATATTCATAGCAACCTCAACAGGAAGGTCATATGTAGCACACCCCTCTGAATAAATAACGACATCTTGTAATGGAGGCACTCGGTCAATATTTCGAGCAGCCAGAGTTGAGCTTGCAAAATCCAAAACACAGATGTCTGTGCAGATTCCAAGCACCAAGACCTGCATCAAGCCCATGCCCAAGTCAATAAGTCATACACAACATGATGCGATCTATTTCTAAAATTCTTCTGTAGTAGGACAACTCACAGTTTTGATTTGATATTTTCCAACCCAATCAGCAAAAACACTGGACCCATCCTTCTCTATGCAGCTGATATACCCATCAATACAACTTTTCCTCTTTATAGTTACATTTGGCTCTTTTTCCAACCACTCCAGATCTACACATTGCAAACTAAAATCCATCAAACACAGAAATCGATCATATTCCTTTGTCCTTCTCATGTGTTGTCAGTGTAAATCATTACCAGAAGATCTAATTCTAACAGAACTTAAAACTAAGCACAAAAGTTGGGCAAACACTTCCGGAACATAAAGGCTGGTTTTGATTTAGTGCCAACCTGGAACAAAATTCTCCTCTCCAGTACCAATGATGCAATGAGGAGGATACGGCGGTTCCGGCTTATCTGGATAATGAGTATCCAAGAATGCAAAGATTGGCCAGTTTCTATCACAGAACAGCTTAGAGAGCCTAGTAGCCTCTCCCACCATCTTTTTGATCTGCTTGTTTGGTGCAACAGGAGCCTACAAATGAAAAGGCCCAATTTAGTCAGTCTGTCTAAAACAGTTTGTCTGGAATAATAATCAAAACTTACTGATTATGAACCCAACAAGGAGGAGGAAATCTGCACAATCGCAAGGAGAAATGAAGAGACCATGCCACTATGATACAGCGTGTGTTATCCACTCGTTCTAGACAGCAGAAAAGCCTCATATGAAAGGCAGAAATTTCAGGTCTCCTTGCTAAGTTTGTCGTCAGCAGGGCTGCTACATATGCAAGTACGGCCAAACTTAAGTAATTAATCAATCAAGGGTTTGTTTATGCTGAATAGCAGCTGAAAGCAGATTAAAAAGCGGATAGGAGGAACAGAACAAGGAAAAATACAACGATACAACCGAGGAGGAGGACAATCCAGTGAGCGTTCACTTGACTTCTGTCCCTATCCGGGATTCCTCGAAGGGTATCACCGCGAGGCTCAGCGCTCGCACCCTGTTCCCATAAGACCTAAACGATTCTAGTGCTCCGATCAAGGCAAGCGCGGAATCACGAAGCACACATATCCCACCACCACTTTCCCGATCCCACGAGAGCTTAACCGATAAAGGAAGGCGGGCGGGCGAAGAGAAGAGTAGGAGGAGGAGGCTCACGAGGTTCCCGGCGCCGACGGTGCAGAAGCCGTTGCAGAGGTCGACGAGGACGAGCCCCACCCCGCCCGGCGGGAGGACGAGCTCCCCGTCGGTCTGGAAGGGGATCTGCGACCGGAGCAGGTCCGCGGCGGACGCGGCGGCCTCCGTCCCCATTCGCCTCGCGCGCTCTCCTTCGACTTGGAGTCTGACCAGTTCGCCTCGGCGGGGGCTCAACTTCTGATTGACCTCTCAACGGCAAAAGGAGAGTCCCGTGTGAAGAAGGGAGCAGGCAGCCGAGAGGTCCAAATATTTTTTTCGCGTCCACATTGTCGGATGGACCACATGGGCGGGCGGGCCGAATCACGCGCTCCGCTCGTGCGCGAAGTTTGCTGAACTTTCAACCAATCGAACAACTTGGCGTAGATGCACGAAACCACTACCGATCCCTTTTGCCCCCCATTTTCCAATGACATGATTCGACCATTTAATTTGAACCAACCAGGCCCCGCTCCTCTGTCTCATGTGCAGCCTATGGCCGGAACGAGTAAGATTATGGTCACTAGAAACACAGCCAAGCCATACCATGAGAATACGATATACTCCTTAGGGCCTGTTTGGAAGTCCGGTAATTGGTTCAAAACCCTTGTAAATTACTGGTCCGGAAGTTTTTCCGATGCAGGCTGGAATTTGCTGTTTGGGTAACCAGTGAGGCCACTTATTTTACCCTTGGTTCGGGTCCAAACCGGCCGAAAAAAATAATCATCTCGTGAGGTCTGGAAAAAAATACGACAATCATCGAGCGTCCTCACGAACAAAGTCGACGCCTCCGCTCCCTCGACTCGGCAGATCCCACGGCGGTGGCAGTGAGGACGATCCCCCGGCCAGGCGGCTACGCATGGAGAGGAAAACATATCAGAAGAAACTTCGGCAGCGAGCAACTTCGGCGGCGAGCACGGCGGCGGCGGCAGGCCGGCAGCGGCTGCAAGCACATCGACACCAGCACTCATCCAAGACACGCGCGATTGCATCTGTGGCAGTGAAGGGCTGAAGGTAATCTAATCCAGGTCGGACGACGACGAGTGAATCTGCAGCAACGACGAGCAAATCCGCAGCAGACACGAATCTTCGGCGCCGGCGGCCGGCCTCTCGGTCCTCTCCCCAGCCTCTCAGTTTTCAGGTAATCTTCCACTATCTCTGCTTCAGGTGTTCCTTTCTTTTGCGGCTATATGCTATAGTTTGAATGATAAATGTCGCCTGCTCCTTTTTCATGCACCAATGAATGGAGAAGTTCCCTGAGCTGCTGGATGAATAATTGTCTTGTTGTAGATTGGGCACTCGTTAGCACGAACTCAGATTAGTTGGATGCATCTCAGCATGGTTTATTCTTTGGATTACTTCTGAAATAACGTATACCAAAGATAATATTATATAATTAGAGAGAACCATAAGCTAGTAGAGACAATTTTACAAATGGATATAGAAGATGGTATAAAGACTGAAACCAGTTCATTAGTAACCTCATGAGCATCCTATTTGATGCTTTCTATTGTTTAACTCCTGCACAGTTGCAAATCTTTGATAACTTGCAGCACAGCAGCACAACTATTGTTCTATCTGATATTAACCAGCCATGTTTTATCATTATTGGTACTCACTGTCTTGGAAAAAATATTGCAGAACATAGGCAACATCATGCTTTGTATTGCAATGCATATCTCTATTTGTACTAATAATATTGCAATGTATAGGTAATAAGTTTGCAACTTCTATTACAGGTCGGTGGCTGTCAACTGTCAAAAGTTTGGAAAAGTCAAGCCTATATTAGTTGAGTACCAGTGAAGGGCTTAGTTGTGCGATCTTCCACACTTCTGATGATGAATTTATAGATAGACAATATGGTTGGATTGAAAAATGTTATGTACTTTTTACAAACTCCATTTATCGTTCTTATGTCTGAGTACAATATAGAAGAGGCAAGAGTCTGTAACATCGGCTATTTGATATTGTTTTATATAATGTATATTTTTTAACATAATATACTGGAAAATTTCATAACCATTGCAAATATGGTCTATTTTGATGATGGCATAGCTGTGAAGGTCATCGGAGATGGCTGCTTGCACCTGAGTAGCGTTACTCTGTGTTATAGGAGGTGCATTCTTTTTTCTTACCCAAACAGTATTTTCCGGTGGTATTACATTACAGAGGTATTGTTGTGCACAAGGAAATACACCTGGAAATCATTTGCAGGTGTAAAAGTTTACAAATCTCCCAAACAGGGCCTTATATATTTTTCCTGTTCCGAAAATATCAGGATTACCATCCACACCCATCATGGAAACCACAAGTAATAGGTGTGTTCCAGGCTTTAAGCAAGCATAACAACAAACAGGAAGCGCTGTCGCTTCCGCTGCAACAGGTACCACTACACTACTGAACTGTGAATCCTACATCACTCATCCACCAAAACATAGCTGAGGAAGAACATCAGGCCTACTAGCATTCTAGACACTCCATGGACTGCTCCAGACTCCAGAGCAAGAATCAACAGAAGCTGAGCTTTCAGTTTCAGCGGACAGAACTCTTCAGTACACTCCCAGCTGCGGGATCACTGGCTCGTCCCTCAGCTCAAACATAACCGGATTGTTGTTTAGAAATGGGTACTGGTCAAGCTCATCATCGGTAAAAGAATCTTCAGCCAGTTTTGCTTTATCGCCTGCAGAGGAACGTGCATGTTAGATGCAAGTAAACTGAAATATTCCAAAGAGAAGAAGATACAAAAGGAACAGAAAATAGCTGCTGTAAGGATGCAAACACAGCATGTGAAACACCATTGACAGAAGCATACCAGAGAGGCGAGAAACCAACCTGAGTGAGAGACACCCGAACTGATGTCTTTGAGAGTCTCTGGATCCAGTTCCAGCTTCTGCCCTTTCTCTTCTTCAAAAAACTCGGTAACCTCCTGAATCGTAAAGAGACGCATGGAATTAGATTTCTGATACAATAAGGCTGCTTACTTGCTTTAATGTTTTAGGCTGTGAAAGAATTAGCTACACGTATAACAAGAGCAAATCAAACGAGTAATGCATAAATTCATTTTGTTGGTGTGAATGAATGACCAAGAGCAGGACCAAATCAATCCGTGTATATACAACAACAGGAAGACACAAGAACATACATGAATTAACTGTAAGTTAACTTCTAGAGATGCTAAATTTCATCAACCAATGAGCGAAATGAAGAGACCATGCCACTATGAAGATTACAGCGTGTGTTATCCGCTCGTTCTAGACAACAGAAAAACCTCATATGGAAGGTAGAAATTTCAGGTCTACTTGCTAAGTTTGTCGTCAGCAGGGCTGCTACATATGCAAGTACGGCCAAACTTTAGTAATTAATCAATCAAGGGTTTCTTTTATGCTGAATAGCAACTGAAAGCAGATTAAAAAGCGGATGGGAGGAACAAAACAAGGAAAAATACAACGATGCAACCGAGGAGGAGGACAATCCAGTGAGGTTCACTTCTGAGTTCTGTCCCTATCCGGGATTCCTCGAAGGGTATCACCGCGCAGCTCAGCGCTCTCACTCTGTTCCCATGAGACCTAAACGATTCTAGACGTCTAGTGTTCCGATCAAGGCAGGCAGGGACAGCGCGGGATCACGACGAGAGCTTTCCCGCCATCGCTTTCCCGATCCCACGAAGAGCTTAACCGATAAAGGAAGGCGGGCGGGCGAAGAGAAGAGTAGGAGGAGGAGGCTCACGAGGTTCCCGGCGCCGACGGTGCAGAAGCCGTTGCAGAGGTCGACGAGGACGAGCCCCACCCCGCCCGGCGGGAGGACGAGCTCCCCGTCGGTCTGGAAGGGGATCTGCGACCGGAGCAGGTCCGCGGCGGACGCGGCGGCCTCCGTCCCCATTCGCCTCGCGCGCTCTCCTTCGACTTGGAGTCTGACCAGTTCGCCTCGGCGGGGGCTCAACTTCTGATTGACCTCTCAACGGCAAAAGGAGAGTCCCGTGTGAAGAAGGGAGCAGGCAGCCGAGAGGTCCAAATATTTTTTTCGCGTCCACATTGTCGGATTGACCACATGGGCGGGCGGGCGAATCACGCGCTCCGCTCGTGCGCGAAGTTTGCTGAACTTTCAACCAATCGAACAACTTGGCGTAGATGCACGAAACCACTACCGATCCCTTTTGCCCCCCATTTTCCAATGACATGATTCGACCATTTAATTTGAACCAACCAGGCCCCGCTCCTCTGTCTCATGTGCAGCCTATGGCCGGAACGAGTAAGATTATGGTCACTAGAAACACAGCCAAGCCATACCATGAGAATACGATATACTCCTTAGGGCCTGTTTGGAAGTCCGGTAATTGGTTCAAAACCCTTGTAAATTACTGGTCCGGAAGTTTTTCCGATGCAGGCTGGAATTTGCTGTTTGGGTAACCGGTAAGGCCACTTATTTTACCCTTGGTTCGGGTCCAAACCGGCGGAAAAAAATAATCATCTCGTGAGGTCTGGAAAAAAATAACTACTGAACTGTGAATCCTACATCACTCATCCACCAAAACATAGCTGAGGAAGAACATCAGGCCTACTAGCATTCTAGACACTCCATGGACTGCTCCAGACTCCAGAGCAAGAATCAACAGAAGCTGAGCTTTCAGTTTCAGCGGACAGAACTCTTCAGTACACTCCCAGCTGCGGGATCACTGGCTCGTCCCTCAGCTCAAACATAACCGGATTGTTGTTTAGAAATGGGTACTGGTCAAGCTCATCATCGGTAAAAGAATCTTCAGCCAGTTTTGCTTTATCGCCTGCAGAGGAACGTGCATGTTAGATGCAAGTAAACTGAAATATTCCAAAGAGAAGAAGATACAAAAGGAACAGAAAATAGCTGCTGTAAGGATGCAAACACAGCATGTGAAACACCATTGACAGAAGCATACCAGAGAGGCGAGAAACCAACCTGAGTGAGAGACACCCGAACTGATGTCTTTGAGAGTCTCTGGATCCAGTTCCAGCTTCTGCCCTTTCTCTTCTTCAAAAAACTCGGTAACCTCCTGAATCGTAAAGAGACGCATGGAATTAGATTTCTGATACAATAAGGCTGCTTACTTGCTTTAATGTTTTAGGCTGTGAAAGAATTAGCTATATGTATAACAAGAGCAAATCAAATGAGTTATGCATAAATTCATTTTGTTGGTGTGAATGAATGACCAAGAGCAGGACCAACTCAATCCGTGTATAGACGACAACAGGAAGACACAAGAACATACATGAATCAACTGTAATTTAACTTCTAGAGATGCTAAATTTCATCAACCAATGAGCTACATGGAAGATTTCTTCTCCTTAGAGGGGAGTGCTTGGTGAAATAGATCAGGGTTGATTTGCATGATACACATATAAAGAAAGGGAAAATAAACTGGTGGCATAGGTAAAATTCCCAATATCGGCTTGAGAAAAAAGTTTGTAATATCCAAAAACAGGTTGGTCATCGAAAGATTCTTTGCATTAAAGAATATACTTCTTAATAAGTAAACATTGAAAGTAAAGAACTGATTCAGAATTGCCAAAATAACCATCTCACAATATAGCTTATCAAGCTTGTCAGTCAATAACACTACACAATCTTCTATGATAGAAGACTGAAGAAATGAGTAGTTCCTGCATCAAGACTTATGGATGGCCTGGCAACACTATTACATAATGCCAAGTTGACACAGGAAAACTAGGTAATAAGTTATTTTACTGGTTTACCTCACAACTCCAGCGGTCCAATCAGAACTGGATCAATTAAAAAGGAGAACTACACAACCAAATGGCAGGGGACATATATAATTTTACAATATCATATTTAAGAATAGCATTTCGTTTGCTTGATTACAAGTTTGCATGATCATAGTGTTATAGAAAATTATTATGTGAAAACTGAATATCCATTTATTTTACTTGTACAAGTCCCTGATAATGTACTTTGACCTTGCAAACAACCTGCATGGATTGTAAAAATATTGTACTTATGGGCCACATACCGTAGCTGGAAACATCACACGATCAAAGGCCATGCTTGACCAGCCATCCAAGGCTGAGATCACATTCGCCACTTTCTTCTTGACGCCTATATGACATGCACAATCAGACATATATAGCTACAAGGAAATACAGCCCATGTATTGAAGAACCTAAAAGAACAATCATAAAACTTATTCATACGTTTGTCACGCAGATCCTTCTCCGACTTCTGATAATCATGGAAATGAGCACCCTCCACCCCATCCTTAGCCCATTCATGACACTTTTTGATCTCTTCATCAGTTAATATTTCCAGTGGGTTCTTAATCACTTCATGTTTGCCCAGAGCAGACCTTTCTTTCGCGATGGACCTCTGTTCTTTCAAGGTGGCCTTGTCTTTGTTTTGAATTGTGTTGGTCACATTCTGAAGAGCCTTCCGTTGTTGGGACCTCTCTTTCATGGACCTGTCCTTCAGAGCAGTACCATTGGCAAAGTTGGACACATCCTGAAGAGCCTTCCGCTCTTGAAGCCCGGACTTCTTCTCTAATGGCTTCAGTGGTTTGGCCCTTGGTGCATCAGCCCTCTTGCCTGAACATGCAGATGAAACAAGTTGCTTACTCCCTCTGTCCCAAAGTAAGTGTTCATATAGCATTCAAAATTTGTCCCACAAAGAGTGTTCATTTAGCTTTTAGACATGCACACATTAATACAAAAGTGCATAGAGGAGCGCATAGAGCCAATCAAACAGCTAGTTAATGCTGCCTTTAAAGTTCCAATGAGGGGTAACATGGTCATTTTCCATGACTACTAATCTGTCCTAAATTTTCCAAATGAACACTTATTTCGGGATGGAGGGAGTATCTGTTTTAGGAAAGTTCCTTTACACAAACTAGTTTGGAGCGAAAGCAATCTCACCTCTATGTATATGCATGTTCTCATCAAGAACAACTGCTGCCGGAGTTGGGAAAGCCATGACCAAACAGAAAACTTCTTTTCCTGCCTTGAAAACCTGACTGAAGTTCAATTGTTTGATAACAGGAAACCAATCAGCATACAGAAACAATAAATAACATTTTCCTAAAGCTATCGTACTGCAGAAACTGAAAAGAACCAGAAATGAGCTCTGTGGGTGCTAATTCGTGATACTGGTGAAAGTAACACTAGATGCAAACAAACCAAATCAGAGTGAAGTACACATAACCAGGGCAGAGTTGCACCTCTTAGAAAAGATAAATTCTCAAATTTGATACAGTAAAAGGTTCATATCTCAAATTTGATATAGTAAAAGGTTCATAGCCAGCAACAGAGCAACTTTCATAGAGGAGAGAGTGCCTGTAAAGGATCCTGGTTTTGCGACTAAACTATCTTTCTTTGAGCACCGATTTAATAGCACTTCCCATGGAGATTACTAGGGGCTAGCACCAAGCCTGGACCAGCCACTAATTTAGTGCAAGCTGCAGCCCAGGAACATCAAAACACACAAATCGGCACATAGTCTACCGAGTCAACCAAGATCTAACTGAGATATTACACAATCATCCGTTCCGACTAACAAAGTACCGCTTCGCTTTCCTAGCTGGCGGATTACAAATCACACGCTGATGCATCTGGAGCCCCTTTGGCATCGCATGACCCCGCTCCCTCCCGAATCTTGGGCGCGCTCAAGAAGCGAGCCATACGGAGGACTAATCTAGTACTAACTGCGAACAAATCCACAGTCACGGGCATTCCAAGAACGACCCGACGGCAACCGGAGTACAACAGCAACATTAGGGTTTTGCTTCGGTTGTTCGCACAACAGGATCTGCGGTCTCGGGGGACGACGGGAGAGTGGAATCGACGGACGCAAGAACTTTAGAGAGGGAGAGAGCTAGGGTTTACCAGCACAGGAGAAATCAACCAGCCGGGTCGACCTCCGCTCCGGCGTCCAGCAGCAATGAAGAGAGCGACGAGGGCGAGGAAGAGGAGAGGAAAGAAGAGCTCGCGGCGGCGCGCTCCGGTGTGAGTCGTCGGCAGTTGCGCGGGAGGATGGAAGAGCTTTTTGGTGTGGCGCTGCGTGCAGGGAGAGGGCCGGAAGGGGAAGGGGAAGGGAAAGGGAAAGGGAAAGGGAGGGCGCTCCTCGCAACGGTCGGATTTTGGACCGAGTCGGCGGCGTGGGACGGTGGCGTGCGGGAAAAAAATCCGTTGGATTCTTACCCATTCGAGGCTTGGGCCCGTTTCCAGACTGTTCTACCCCATCAGAGAGAAGAACGTGTGATCGCTGGGCCCAGTTAAGCACAGCCGGGAGCTGAGATTGGGCCGGCCCAAGGATGCACCGAAACCCTAATCAGGAACCCTCGTGCCCGTGCGTATATATGTTGACTTCGGCTGCCGGGAGGCACCGACGCCTGATGACTGCCGCCGCCGTTCCCTACGCCTCCCGGTCTCCCATGATTTTCTTCCGATTTTCATCTCTTGCGTTGCGTCTAAGCTCTATCGTATTTGGTCGCGTTTCTACGGATTTGTCCAGCTTTTGGTAGCTTGGCATCGATTTGGTACCTTGGTCTCTGTTTGGGGCTATGCTGTTCTCTTAGTCTGGTTTCTTTCTTGTTTCCACAAATTGGTGTATGATTTGCAAGATCAGCTTCTTGTTTGGACCTCGAAACTAATCCGGTCCAGCCAATTGGCAATCATCCTGCCATCTTGCGAGATTGAACCCCAAGCCAGCTTAAACTCACCTGGATCTGACCTTCAGTGATTTTCTGGGCCCTTTCGGTTGGCACATGCCTTGTTTCAAGGCCAAAGTTCATTCACCATTGTTGGTTTTGGAAACTTCATTTTTTTAACGTTGTTTATCGTTGACGTTTCAGCTTAGGAGAAAAGCAAACGCACTCTGTCCCAAAACCTCTCCATGTTTTGTGGCAATTTCTTCGTTTGCGAGAGGGATGAATCCAATATCTCGTTCGTTAGGGAGGCCTCCTGTGATCTCGCGGAGGAATTTTGGAAACATTGGCTGTGAAAACCGTAACTCGGATGTTTTTGTTGAGACTGTTGTGTGTCGAGTCCTACTCAAAATCAAGTGATTTCAAACTGAATCAAATCCTTAATTCTTTCCATTGAATTGAATGTGAATATGACATTAAAATGTCACGCACTTATTCAAATTATGTGCTAGCAAGATCAGCTTCTTGTTTGGATCTCGAAACAGTACGGTCCAGGCAATCGGCAATCATCCTGCCATCTTGCGAGATTGAACCCCAACCAGCTTAAACTCACCCGGATCTGACACCCTGTGATTTTCTGGGCCCTTTCGGCTGGCACAACTATTCTCCAGCTCCAAGAATACATCGAGCTTGTTCCAACTCTGCAGTTTCGAAATAACGAAGCTTCTATTTATACTTTACAAACTAGACTATATATAGAACTGAATCAATTTGAAGCAACTATGTATTAAAACTGGAGTAAGGAGTTGTTTTTAATAAAATTGATTTGTCTGAACTCTCTAAACTGGTTAAAAGGCGTAATTGAATGTTACTCCTGTCAACATTCAGAACACGATGAGATTCGAATTCATAAAAACGTTAAATGAATATAAATTTGGTCGAATTCATCCAAATGCGAAATGCATATAAAATTGAAGTTCGACCATCGTTCGTCAGAATGGCAGCACCACCACCAAACACGCTCGGCTCCAACCAATGGCTCACCGTCCCTTATTCGAGCGCCATAAGCTCCCTCTGTCCTTCCCAGGTTAGCAACCTTGCCGCCAGCCTCTCACGCAACGCCGCCGCGCTCTAGCC
Organism: Echinochloa crus-galli; assembly: GCA_900205405.1. Lineage (NCBI taxonomy): Eukaryota > Viridiplantae > Streptophyta > Magnoliopsida > Poales > Poaceae > Echinochloa > Echinochloa crus-galli. Next base: position 640,734 of record OAMR01000528.1, read on the forward strand.
TCCGGTCGTGGTGGTGGCACCGTCGTCGCCGCTTGCCCAGCCAGCTCGGGCGAACAAGAACGCGGAAGCAGCAACAGGGGGTGCACGTTAATGGCGCGCGACCCGGCGGAGCTGCGGCGTGTGTTCGAGCTGTTCGACCGCGACGGCGACGGCCGCATCACGCGGGAGGAGCTGGCGGAGTCGCTGGAGCGGCTGGGCATGCCGGCGTCGCGGGACGAGGTGGCGGCCGCCATCGCGCGCATCGACGCCAACGGCGACGGGTGCGTGGACATGGACGAGTTCGTGGACCTGTACGACGCCGTCATGCTGCCCCGCGGCGAGGGCGCCGGCGACGCCCGCAGCGCGGATGCCGAGGAGGAGGCGGACATGCGCGAGGCGTTCAACGTGTTCGACATGGACGGCGACGGGTTCATCACCGTGGACGAGCTGCGCGCCGTGCTGGCGTCGCTCGGGGTCAAGCACGGCCGGGAGCCCAGCGACTGCCGCCGCATGATCGGGCAGGTGGACCGGGACGGCGACGGCCGCGTCGACTTCGACGAGTTCAAGCAGATGATGCGCGGCGGCGGGCTCGCCGCCGCGCTCGATTGAGCACGGCGACGCGTTTACCTATGTGTCCATTGTCATGGTGGTGACTTTGAATGTTAATGTGTGGCCATTGCATAGTAGCGCGGGGTGCCTGTCAATTTGTGGATTTCTGTAAAGCTTCGGTGAGCAGAAGAACATGTAAATCATACACGTTTTGGTTATTTGACGCCAGCTTTTTCTCGGTTCGCGTTGTTGTATTTTTCTGTGATTTTTTGCTCGTCTCATCGGAACGAACAACCTAAAGCTCTCCGCGTCAAGTACAAAAAAAAAACCAAGCGAAGCACAATCTTTTACAGATTCAGTAATCAGTAATAAAAAGCATTTCAGACTTGTGTCTCCTATTGTCCGTACTTTGAGTCGGTGGTTTGGAAAGGTGCGATGAAGGGATGGAATATGCTGTGTGCATGCGTGGTCTCGAAAGCATCGACTATATTTTTCCAAATTTCAGTCCTAGATTGTGCTCCAGCGTAGTGATTTGTAATCCAAAATCACCTCAGAAATACGAATACACAGAATTTTTAGAGAAACAAGAGAAGAACGTGGACGTTTTTTTTTTTGAGAAACAGAGCTTTCATTCATCAATTACCATGATTACAATTAGAATCGTCCTGAAGGGACTGTAAAAGGAAGCTAGGTGGCTCATGCCACACTGAACTAGAACTAGGCGATGTTACATGTTTAGCACACAGATGAGCTACTTCATTTGCACTACGCCTAATATGCACACAGTCTAGAGAAATCATTGACGATGCCAGCTCTTGTAAGTCATCCAAGATAACAGCAATTTCAGATCGTTGTTGATTTCGGTTCTTCCAAAGGTTGACGAATTGGAGAGAATCTGATTCAATGATCACTCGCCTGAACCACTTGTCCATTGCCAGCTTCAGACCATCCCTACAGGCCTCTGCTTCAGCCACAAGAGCAGATGAAGCTGCCGGGAGCCATTTCGATAAAGCACCTAGGAACGAGCCCTCCGAGTTCCGAATCACCACGCCAGTTGATCCAGACATATTTTCCTTGCAAAAGCCACCATCACAGTTTACTTTAATGACTCCTTGCGGTGGTGGCTTCCATCGTTCCTTTGGTTGAACTGCACTATACTACTATACTGCTGTTGTCGGACCGGCAACAGTAAGAAACAAGTGTCTAGTGCCCACTCGACTGCTCGTCTAGGATCGATCGGATCTTTTCCATGGTTTCGATCGTTTCTTGCTGTCCAGAGGGACCACATACCACACATAATGATGGTTCTAACCTCCTCATGGCACACGCGATCATCAAGCAGATCAGCAGCCCACGTTCTTGGACAGAGCCGTGGCAATTTAATTCCACCAATCTCTTTGAGTTTCCTCCAGAATGATCTAGCCATGGTACATTCCACCAATGCATGGAAAGTTGTTTCAGACTGTGATCCACAAACCTTACAATTGGCAATTTGATCAATGTGGCGCCTGAATAAGTTCGCACGAGAAGGCATATAATCATTCATAACCTTCCACCAAAACACACGTACCTTTGGTGGCACTCTCTGCTTCCACAATACCTTCCAAACTGGATCGCAAGCTGCATTTGAGTAAGACGATTGGCCACCAGCAAAGGCACGTTCCTGGGCAGCAGTTTCTGTCAGTAATCTGTATGCAGACCGCACTGAATAAAATCCATGACGTTCTCCCGACCAAGCCCAAAAATCATCCTGCAATCTTCCTAGTGGAATTCGTTTGGCAGCCTCCACATCAAATGATAGCAAGTTCCTGTGCAGAGCCTCCTCATCCCATGTCCGATTATTATCAGACAACAATTCAGCCACATAAGTTGCTGTTGCTCCCTCCTTTTTGCAAATTGGTTTGTGTCCAATACCTGTCGGAAGCCATCGATCATTCCAGATGTTGGTTGATGCACCATCACCAATTCTTTTGATAAGGCCCAGTTCAAGAACTTTTCTCCCAGCTAGGATTGCCCTCCATGTATGAGAGGAGTTCTTCTTCTTCCCAGCCGTCATGAACTCTCCTTGGGGGTAATATTTACCTTTCAGAGTTCGTGCACAAAGAGATTCAGGGTTCATCATGAGACGCCAGCCTTGTTTGCCTAGCATAGAGAGGTTGAAGTTTTTTATATCTCTAAAACCCATCCCTCCATGACTCTTTGGCAGAGTGAGATCATCCCATTTTTTCCAGTGAATGCTTCTTTTATCAGCTATCCCACTCCACCAGTAGTTCGAAGTAGCTGAGGTGATCTTCTTGCATGTATCGGAGGAGAGGATGAAACAGCTCATTGAGTATGTTGGCATTGCCTGAGCAACCGACTTGATCAAGGTTTCCTTTGCTGCTGCACTAAGCTTCTTTTCACTCCATCCACCCATAACATTCTTGATTTTTGTGGGTATGTGTTCAAAGGCCTCCTTCGTACTTCTCCCAACTGCCGTGGGTAAGCCTAGATATCTCTCAGATAATGCTTCATTACCAATGCCTGTAATTTGCATCACCTCAACTTTCACATCATCCTGACAGTTTGCACTAAAGAAAATTGCAGATTTCATTATGTTAACCATTTGCCCAGAACCATTTTGATATGTCTGCAGAATTTCCATCAACCTTCGAGCACCATTAGCACTAGCTTGTGTAAACAATAGACAATCGTCAGCAAACAGGAGGTGAGAAATCCAGGGAGCATGGATCCCCACTCTGATGCCCTTTGCGAGATAATTTGGACCGAGGTACTTTAGCATGCAAGACAGCCCCTCTGCACAAAGTAGGAACAGGTACGGCGAGAGCGGGTCCCCCTGTCGAATCCCTCGAGAAGGAAGAAACATTTCCGAGAAGTGACCATTTACCCTCACTGAAAACCTTACTGATTCCACACATTTCATGATGCGAGTCACCCAGCTAATACTAAAACCCAATTTCAGCATAATACATCTTAGATAGTCCCACTCAACACGGTCATAAGCCTTGGCCATATCCAATTTAACTGCACAGGCCCCAGTCACACCCTTTTTCCTGCTCAAGTAATGTATGCTCTCATATGCAACAAGTACATTGTCAGTGATTAGACGACCCGGGACAAAAGCAGATTGTTCCTCCGAGATGATATCATCCAAAACTAATCTCAGACGATTGGCAATAACTTTGGAACAAATCTTGTATAGCACATTACAAAGAGCAATAGGTCTGAACTGTGTTAAATCTTGAGGGTGTTTTACCTTGGGAATTAACACAAGAACTGTGTTGTTGACGATGTCCGGCATGTCACCCCCATTCAGAAAGTTCAGAACCGCCTTACTTACATCATCACTGAGCAGCTGCCAATGCCGTTGAAAGAAGCCCGCTGTGAATCCATCCGGCCCTGGTGCTTTGTTTGGCCGCATCATGAATAAGGCCTTCTCAACTTCCTCAACAGTGAACGGAGCATCCAACATTGTATTCATGGTATGAGTGACCTTTTGTGGAACAAAATGCACCACCACTTCAGGTGTGGAATGTTCTTGAGCTGTGAACAGCTGTTGGTAAAATTCTGCCGCTAAGGATTCTAGCTCTCCTTGCTCCGTGCATAACGATCCATCAGGACGTTGTAGCGCTGAAATTTTGTTTGTTCTAGACCTTTGCCGGGCTTTCGCTTGGAAAAACGCCGTATTACGGTCACCCTCACAGAGCCACTCCACTCGAGAACGTTGCTTCTCCATCATTTCCTCCCGGGAAAGAATTTCAGAGAGACGGCGGGTAATATTTCGTTCTTCTCTTGATGGCCCAGAGTTCAGATTATTACTCCTAATGTTCTCCAGTCGCCGGCGCAGGTGAGCGATCTCCTTTCGCACAGAGCCAAATTGATCTTTGTCCCATACTCGCAATGTGTTTTGCATTACGCCCAAAGAAGACTGCACATCAAGCAGTGAATTGCACTCCTTGGACCAGGCAGCTGCAACCGTTGTCTCATAAGCCTCATGGCGTTGCCACATGTTTTCATAACGAAAGGGTTTCCCCCTCCCCTGTCGACCTATCTCTCCTGATCGACACAGTCGGATAAGCACTGCACAATGGTCAGACTCGGTGGTTTGGACATGCTGCACAGAAGTATCACCAAATAAATTCAGAAAGTTCCCATCAGCCAAAGCCCTATCCAATCGAACCTTCACATTGTGTCTTCCCTCTCTTCTATTATCCCAAGTATAAGGTAAACCCATGTATCCGAGATCAGTAAAACTAGCATATTCTACCACTTCCCGGAAGCCTTCCATTTTCCATTCTTCACGTTCACAACCTCCAATCTGCTCATGATCATGGAGCACCTCATTAAAGTCCCCTGCACAGAGCCAAGGAAGATCGGTCTGATTGCGAAGGAATCTTAACAGTCGCCATGATGCTTTCCTTCTCGATCTAGCTGGGTCGCCATTGAAGCCGGTGAGCCTCCATTGCTGTCCACGCCCCCCTTCTTCAGTCACCCATACATCTATATGATATTTAGAGTAGGTTTTCAAGTCCACCACAACATCGTTTGTCCACAGTATTGCTAACCCACCGCTGAGACCCACACTATTGACACCAAAAGCATTAGCAAAGCCTAAGCGTTGTCGTAACTCCGTCTCAGCTTTTTTGGCAGCCATCTTTGTCTCCGACAAAAACAGCACCTTGGGATGATTCAGCTCCACAAGATTGCGGAGCTCGCGAACTGCCTCGGACCTCCCACAGCCCCGGCAGTTCAAGCTCATGATATTCATTGTGCCCGGCGGGGACTGCTGCCCGCAGCCGCCGCCGATCTTGCATTCGGGTTGGTTGAAACTCTCTGCTTCTTCTGAACCTTCCTTATCTCATCAGTCCGGCCCGAGTTGTTGCCGAGCTGAGCCAGTCTATCATTGACTAAACCAATGGGAACCTCGCTGCTCTCCTGCACCTGACTTTGCAAAACAGGACGTTGGCGTTTCCGTGGGCTTTCAACAATCGGTCTCACCTCCTCCCGGGATGGGTTCTTGATTGGTGCCATATCTTTTGCTTCAGGTTCTGTCTCCTTCTGCGAATTTTCAGAGGGATTCACTTTATCACTAGGCACCTGAGTGCTTGATTGGCCAGCCTCCGGGGCATAGTTATCAAAGCCACCTTGTTGAGTAGTGTTTTGTCGTGATGGTACAGAACATCCACCAGCTGTTCTCGATTTGCCAAAGGTTTCTGCAGCGACTGCCCCAAAGCTCTGTGGCTTCCTCCTCTTTTCTTCAGGGGCACGCAACTGAACATCATATGGGAGCTTGCCCAGAGCATTCTTCGGTGCCGGCGTCGGACATTCCAGGTGCATATGTCCCATAAGTCCACACGACTTGCAGTAAAACGGGAGTTTCTCAAATTGGATGTCAAACCATTCCGGTGGTGAACCCTTCTTGGTTTGCAGCAGCACACCTCTCCTCAAAGGCTTCTGCACATCCACCGCCACTCTAGCCCGTAGGAAAGGGCCACTGATCTTACCATCCGGGTCAGCATCTATCTTAATCACTTTGCCGACCAAACTGGCAGCCTTAGTTCCCCGTTTGGACTCCATCCAACCAAACGGGAGGTTCAGAATATGCACCCACATCTCCATATACGCAAAGCAAACATCAGAAGGTTTTAGAGTCGCATCGTACTCCTGTAAGATGACTGCATGCTTCCCAATCATCCACGGTGATCCATCAAGGGCGTTGCGTTTGTCTTCAGCGCAACCAAATTCAGCAATGAACAGGTTCTCTGCCTTCGCCCCCACCGATCGCATCTTGAGACCGTGTGGGTTGCCCCAGGCCGGCCGCATCGCTCCGGCAATGGTGTTGATGTGAAGAACAGACGGCAAAAGGGCTTTACCTATCAGAGCCCAGCCCTTCGATCCCTTCTCCGCATCGGCTTCGTCATCGCTAAAAACAGCAACCTCACCCTCATCAGTGGTGAGATTTAGGCTCTCCAGGAGGGACGCTACTCGCGCCTCTTCCTCGGGTGATCTACGAGATCCCGATCGGTTGGCACTGTCTTCAGTCGTAGCCATGGCGACAGCAGATCAGGCAGCCGGGAAAGAAAGGTGTGACCACAGCAGATCGCTGCGGCACAAAAAGATCTGTTCCTAAGCGGCGCTCTAGCCCCAGCAGCGCTAGGGTTTGGGTGGCCTCCGGCGCGGAACAGGCTGGTTGGGCCTGTCAAGGCCGCAAGCGTGTCGGCCCATTAATCTCAGAGACTGACCCCGGCCCTGTCGTCCACCAGCAGTCCAACCACGCCCACGCTCGCCGTCTCCGGGGTTCCCGGCGGCCAAAACCCTAGAACTCTGCTTGCTCGCGGAGAGAGGGAGGCCATGGAGAAACTGGACGAGAGCAAGTTCGAGCAACGCCTGGAGCTGTGGGCGCTCCGCATCCCCCGCGAGATCGCTTCCGCTGTTACCCGCCTCCTCCGCTCCGGGTAATGCTTCTCCCTGGTCTAGTGTCCAATCCAATTAATCTTGGAACAGGAGGTACTAACAGATGAAATAGCTATAACATCCGTTGCGTTTGTCGAATAAAGTGGGGGCTCATTTCTCTCTCCCTCATCTATGATTTTAGTTATCTACTGGACAAACCTCGGGTTAAGCCTGTGGTTGAGGACCCTGAGAGCGACAAGAACCGCCTCGTCATGCTGTCAGAGAGGATTCAGAAGCCCGGTATGTTACTCTTTAGGTAGCGCCTGTCGATTGTGATTTTGGAAAATTAAGCTGGTGCTTGAATGTGGTGCAAATTTTACTTTATGAACTAAGCGAACATTGAGAGCGCCAAGTTACCAATCATGTCGGAATAGCCTGATATCCCATTGCTTCACTAAGCTTAAGGCTAAATATGAAACTGATCCTGTGTTTCTGAAAATCTAGAGTAACAATCTTCTATCCTGATTAGTCCCTCTGTCTCAAAGGCTACTGATTTACCCTGTTAGCTCTTGCACAATCAGAGGAAAGCTTATGTTTATGTTCATTGTATTTGGTGTTGTAGATTTGTCAGACATGCCACAGCAGGTGCATGACTCACTGAAGCAACTATGCAATGTTGATGTCGTACCTTATACGTTGACCCTTGGTTATTCATACTGGAGTGCAGGTCAGTTTATCATCCTTTTCTGCTCTATTTTATGATCTGAGTATTGTGCTATTTTATGGTACCACATCACTTTCCATATTTTGTTCTTCTATTTACTCTGCATAATAAAGTTAAAATTCTTCTTGACTCAAACAGAACAGTACATTAAAATTGATTAATATCATGCAAGCGTTTAACCTATTCCCCTTTATATTTGCAAGCTTTTAAGTTGACAAGACAACACTATTTTAAATGTATTAATTTCGTGCATTAGATCAATGTTTTTTTTAATATTTCCAACAGATCATATTCTGAAGAAAATCCTGCCTGCTGGAGTGGAGGTACCCTCTTCATTTGAGACAATTGTTAAGTATACTAAACTGTCTTCCATTTGGTGTGAATGTGTGATCTCATTACTAAAATTTGTTTGTATGATAAATGCAGGTCATGTTGCTCATCTGAACATATCTGATGACTTGCTAGCATATAAAGATGTCATAGCAAAGGTTATCTATGATGTAAGCACACTTCCATGTCCTTCTCTTCTCAGTAACTTTCCCAATTTGTACATTCTTTGACTCTTTGTCTCTCAGCACATGCATGCACAACCCAAAGAATTTCGGCATGAAAATAGACCATAATGAGGTTCATACCTGAATTTGCATGCTCTATAGATTGTCTCCATACAGATTTGGAAATATAGTGAATTAATCTTCCTCCTCACTATTTATTGGTTGGGACCTTGCAACTGACATGAAAGTAGGATTAAACAAAATGACGCTGTGAGCAGTTAACAATGAAAACATTAGACACTCTCATGAATATATATGAAATTGTTGCTGCACATCTTCACTATTATATTGGTTAAATGATCATGATATTTGAAAACATCATAAGACATTCCATATCCACTAAACATTTATATTCATGCCTATCCGCAGAAGAACTATCCAAGGATTCAGACAGTGGTGAATAAAGTTGGGACAATTACAAATGAATTTAGAGTCCCGAAGTTTGAGGTCTTAGCAGGGAAAAATGATATGGTCACTGAAGTTAAACAATATGGTGCAACATTCAAACTTGATTATGGTTTGGTCTACTGGAATTCAAGACTTGAGCATGAGCACATCAGATTGGTTTCCCTTTTCAAGAAAGGAGACGTTATATGTGACATGTTTGCTGGTATAGGTCCATTTTCAGTCCCTGCTGCTCAGAAAGGATGTGTTGTGTATGCAAATGACTTGAATCCAGACAGTGTTCACTATCTAAGAATGAATGCAAAGATTAACAAGGTGGGGGACTATATATTCACCTATAACATGGATGCTAGACTGTTCATGCGAAGTTTGATGAGTATGCCTGGTTCAGAAACTAGATCAGACTCTCAAGTTGCTGCTGATGCTAAAGGAAGTGTCCCTGCCAATGAATCTTCCTATGGAAATCATAATGGTGCATTTTCCCCTGAAATTTGTATTCTACCCTGTCTACTGGTTTCTTGTGCTCTTCCACAACAGTAACTGTAGTGTTTCATCAATGTTTTCTAGGTGTTCAAGAGGATGGTGAAAATATTGTGAATGACTCCTCTGTCGCAAGCACCACTGCCAAAAAGCGTCAACAAACTTCAAAAGAAGGTAACTATACTATTTATATTCTGCAATGTCTCTAGTAAGTACAGTACTAAAGTTGCAAAGAAGTCTATTATATATTTCAAGTTCAAAGTTTTGTGTATACCAGAAAAACTTTTCAACTTGTGTATGAGTGTGCCAGATTTCTGATTCAACTGATTTATACTTGATGACTCCTATAGGTGAACCTGATTGCCAAGATGGAGATGGTAGTCGAAACAACAAGAGAGTACGAGGATCAGGACCACCGCCAACAAAGCCATGGGAACACGTTGATCATGTACTGATGAATCTACCAGCTTCTGCTCTGCAGTTCCTCGGTAATTTTTTACCCTCCCCATTAAGCTTTTTCGGTTGTAGTCTGATTATAACATCACATCATGGCCGTTGGCTTTTTATAGCATGTTGTAGCAACTAATTTTGCAATATCCATTTATTACATTAGTTTACAGCGGGCTGCCCCCCTTTTTAAATTTAGTACAAACTTGAATTGAATTCCCTGTCTTCAAATGCCATATAGACATCTCCCCTGCCCGTGAACCTAAAACTTCCATCTGAGACATTGTAAATTTTTGTTAAAGAGTAAAGTCCATTTTTGGCCATTCAACTATCGCCTCGTTTTGATTTTGACCATCAAACCGCAAAACTAGGAATCTTTGGCCACCCAACTACCAAAACTGTTCATATTTGGCCATCCGGCTGATTTAGTGAGAGGTTTTACTGATGTGGACGACTCGTGACGGTGGGGCCCGCATGTAGTTGGCAAATATGCAGTCATTTACCATTTGGAAAAATATTTTGTGCATTCAGTCTTCGTTATTGGGTAGCTACAGTTGCTCTGGATTTTAGTTGTTCATGATATATGGACCTTTCTGCAGATTGTTTTGATGGTCTTGTCCAAAAGAAACACTGGACAGGATCACTACCTTGGATCCACTGTTATTGTTTCATCCGATCAAACGAATCTGAGGAGTCAATATTATCTGTAAGTTCGCCCCTTTTTTATTATTACTCAGATGTGATAGATTGCTTACTTGATTGCATCATGACTGTCAATCTGTCATTATGCACCACCTGTGCTTACTGTCAGCTTTGAGGTGTTTGTATTTTCATTTTAACGTAAGCTCTTTTCCCTTCTTCAGATTGCACAGAATAAATTGAAAGCTAAGATAACAGATCCGGTATTCCATAGAGTTCGTGATGTTGCCCCAAACAAGGTATTCAATGTGCTTATTCAGGCTACTTGTCTCCAAGACTAGATACACACTTCTGTTTTGTAGAATTTAAAATATAAACCAAAATTTGAGGCTTTGACTAAATGTAAGGCGTAAAATCAGTCCTCCCTCTGTTTTTAAACATATGAATTATGACGTTTAGGACAAGCTAAGTAGTTCAAGTCATATATTTAAAATGGAGGGAGTAAAAGAATTCCTCGTAGTGATTGGTATTCATGACCAGTAGCAGTTATTTCAATGGCCAAGGGAATGAAATAGATTTGAAAAAATTAGTCGCGTTTCAAAAGTTAGTTTCTATGGGCGCGTTTGGTTCCTCCGCTCGGCACTGTGTCACCGTGCCGAGCGAGGATGTACAGTGAGCTGTGGAGGTTTGATTATCTCGCCTGGACGCCTCGAAGCTTGAGCGGGCAAGATTTTCCTTGCTGCCGTGAGAGAGCCAGATTGGCTCCTGCCTGGGCAAGCGTCTTGTTGCTCGTGCCATCGAGGCCAGGCTAGGCGAGGCAAGGGGAGCAACAGAACCAAACGTGCCCTATGTTGTTGATTCTCACTATGCCACTGATAATCGTGGCTTTGCATCAGTGGCTGATACAGAATAAACTAAAGGTTAGGGTAAGTTGGCAAGCAGCGGGGATGCTTTATTTTTTATTTTATTTTTTGTTGGTGAACCTAATGAATATATATATATATATATATTTTACTTTAGGAGCAGTAGGAAAAACACCTAGATTTGGCTGTATTGGCCATGATCAGCATTGAGCTAATGCAAGTTGAGAGATCATTTTAGCTTCGATAGGCTGGCATAATGGCATGTATTTGTTTTGACAGTTAGTTTTGTTTGACATTCGTTGCAGGCTATGTTCTGTTTAAGCTTCAAGCTACCCATGGAGTGTCTGAAAGAGGAAGGACACTGAAAATCAGTTAGTTGCCTATTAGGCACTGCCATACTGTGCTGCCAAAGTTTAACTGTTCTACCTGCGGTTTTTTGAGCTTTGCTAAAGAAACTGGAACTGTGCTAGTAATTATGGTTAGCTGTTGTAGATAGATCTGAATCACCATTTCATGGTGAGTGATTAACAGTTTATTTCTGATGCTCTCGTGGATTCCAGGGAAGATGATTTGGATCTGATTCAGAATGGCATTGGTTTACTGAAAGCTTACGGTTATGCTTTGTTTTTTTGGGAAAGATTTGTATCTTCGCTTCATCTTGACTCCAAAGTTATCAGGATTCAAGTTTGAGTTCTTTTTGGCCATGTAACAGATCCGCGCAGAACTTTAAAAGATCAGTATCCAAAGTTTATGACTTATAACATGTTTCTGTTCTTGATTTGAAGAAAATATGGTCAGAATTCAAAGCTGCTAGTACTTTGTGGTCTATTTTCCTCTGTCAATAGTGTCCCAATTATTCGAGACTACTGCGAATCGACTATTGCATACGTAGTATTAAAGACATCAAGTGTCAATCAGACTGGTACTTAGCATAGCAACAAAACGGCTAGGATTATCATGTTCACAATTGAGCGATACTACAGTCAAAGATGCACAACACATGACGCACTAGCTTGTACACAGTAGAATTCTTACTGGTTGTATACAACAACAATCACAGGGGACGAAACAAGACTCTCGCGCGAGCTCTTTCTTTCTTTCAGCCAAGATCGGGGACGATGAGGTAATCCTCCTCGTCGTCGGTGACCTCGATCCGGGCCTTCTTGGCCTTGCTCGGCCTGTAGTACGCCGCGTCGCTCGCCGCCTGGGATCCGAAGAGCTCCGGCACCTCCGCCAGCGCCCTGCCGGCCTTGGGCGCCGCCTGCTGGTCGTGGAAGAGGTCGATGTCGGCGAACCACTCGAGCTCCTTGAGCCCCAGCGGCGACTCCTTCTGCAGCTGCAAAGAAATAACACGAAGACCATGAGATGGGAGACCCGGAGCGCGGTGCTCTTGGAGATGGGTTGGGCTAGGGCCTTGCCTTGTCGGCGGGCTCGTAGTCGGAGAACTGGAGGAGGTCGTCGACGGCCCAGCTCTGCGTCAGGAACTGCGGCGGCGAGGGCACCTGCTGCGCCGGGGCGGACACGGCGGGCTGCTGCGGCCGCGGTGGCGGCGCGACGTTGGCGGACTTGGGCGGGGCGTGGTGGTCGGAGTCGTGCGCCATGTCGCAGGCGGCGCTGCAGGCGGAGGCGGAGGCGAGGCCGACGCGGATGCCGGTGGCCAGGTAGCGCTGGTGGTTGCCGGAGAGCGTGCCGGGGACGTGGATGGGCTCGTCGCAGTCCCGGCAGAAGAGCGCCCGGTCCTCCACGCAGAAGATGAACGCCGCCTTCTCCTGCGCGAGCACACGCACGTGTCAGGCAGGTGACGCGCGCGTGCCGTGTGCGTAGCCTA
>OAMR01000528.1:680674-703231 GCA_900205405.1 Echinochloa crus-galli
CCTCCAAAACTGGAATCGTCACCGATACGTCTACAGGCCTCACACAGCTGCCTATATAGCCAAGCAAGCACCGCTGCCCATATCTTAATGGTGTTTTCTCTCATGTACAACGGCGACATGTATGTGTGCCAATCAAGACCTCTAGCCCTACAAGCTGTAATCAAATGTGAACATGGTAGGTGTTTCAAACGTGGAATCATGCATTTGCACTCGCCAGCTGTCAAGTCTACTCTATAATTGCGTCCTCCGTGACTCTCTCCGCCCTCTGTTGTGCCTCCAGCACCTCTAACAGAGTACACCATTCTTTGGGGCCCATATGCCTCCCCAATTTGAAGAACTGAACGCTCTTGCGCATCTGCCAAGTGTTTCTCAGCAATTGCACCAAACTTTTTACCATCATCAAGCAAGTCACGCGCCTTCTGCCACCTATTAACAAAGTACTCATTGCATTTTTGGAACGAGTACTCAACGATTCCGGCTACCGGTCTACTTCTGATTCCTTTGAAAACATTGTTCAATGCTTCAGAGTTGTTGGTTGTCATAATTCCGTATCGTTTGCCGCCCTCATCATAAGCAAGTGCCCACTTATCCTTGTCTGCCATTTCATTTTCCAACCATTCCTTTGCTGGCTCATTTAAATCCTTGATTAGGTCTTTCAGAGTGTCCTCAAATCCTTCAACCGTCTCCTCAGCACACAATATTTTTAACTTGTCAATAACAGCGTGCTTCTTTTGTCGACGCCACATATTAGCGGCAAAATGCCTCATGCACCATCGATGGACAAGTGGTGGGTATCCATCCATGTGATCACCGGCACACTTGAGAAGTCCTGCATGCCGATCAGATATCATACACACTTGCCGTGATGGACCCAACACATGCCGGCGAACTAGAGCCATGAACCATGACCAGCTCTCATTGTTCTCGCTCTCGGCCAATGCAAAAGCAAGTGGGACCAGCTGGCTTTCAGGGTCTACTGCAATTGCCATCATCAATGTGCCCTTGTACTTCCCGGTCAAGAAAGTGCCATCGACAAGAATCACAGGACGGCAATATTGAAAAGCAGTGGAGCACTGCGGGAAGCACCAGAATACCCTTTGAAGCACGTACTTCATAACATTACCGTCCGGCTTCATTAACCCCGAATAGTAAGGGTACCATCTAATGCCCGGATTAAAGTGAGCCATAGCATTGAGTACACGTGGGACCCTCGCATAGGACTCCTTCCAATCACCCCACAACACAGCCAATGCGTGTTGCTTTGCACGCCAAGCCTTCGAATACTTCACCCTAAAAGAACTAAAGGCGAAAATGGATTCCACAAGAGATGACACCGACGTGTCGCTGTCTTCTTCAATAATACCTTGAATCCGGCGACCAAGGTACCTTGCCGTCAACTGGGCATGCTCTTGCTTCACCACCACCGTGCTGCAAGTGTGAGGTTGCACCAAATTAGTAATCTTCCATTGTCTAGTGCCCCTCACTAGTCTACACCAAACACGCCACATGCACCCTTGCTTGCAGATAATATCATATCTTAGGTTCCGATCTGAGTGGACAACACTGAAAGGCCTGAAAACCTTAACCGCATAGTCAGCCAAGAAAAATTGCAATTCTTCTAAGGTGGCAAACTTCATCCCCTTGCGAATCTGTGGATTCTCCGTGGAAAGAGTACCCTCCGATTCCATAAATGCGGAGTCACATACAGCTTTGTGGCGCATGCTTGTGTCCCTAGAATTGGACACCAAAGGGAGTTCAACGTGACATTCCTTAAGCAACTGCAACTCTCGTTCCGTATATGAAAACCGCCCGTCATCACGTGCCACGGATGAAGGTTGCGATGCACCTTCCCCTAATTCTTATTGTTCCACATCATCCCCCGCGTCCTGCTTAGACACTTCATCAACTTCGACTTCATCCAAATCATCATCTTCGGATCCTAATGATATTTCATCATCATCAACATTTTCTTCCTCTTGCTCAAAATAATCGCCCCCAAAATCATCCAAATGGCTATAAGAGACAGCATGGGGAGCACGAGCGTGTCGCTGTCTTCTTCAATAATACCTTGAATCCGGCGACCAAGGTACCTTGCCGTCAACTGGGCATGCTCTTGCTTCACCACCACCGTGCTGCAAGTGTGAGGTTGCACCAAATTAGTAATCTTCCATTGTCTAGTGCCCCTCACTAGTCTACACCAAACACGCCACATGCACCCTTGCTTGCAGATAATATCATATCTTAGGTTCCGATCTGAGTGGACAACACTGAAAGGCCTGAAAACCTTAACCGCATAGTCAGCCAAGAAAAATTGCAATTCTTCTAAGGTGGCAAACTTCATCCCCTTGCGAATCTGTGGATTCTCCGTGGAAAGAGTACCCTCCGATTCCATAAATGCGGAGTCACATACAGCTTTGTGGCACATGCTTATGTCCCTAGAATTGGACACCAAAGGGAGTTCAACGTGACATTCCTTAAGCAACTGCAACTCTCGTTCCGTATATGAAAACCGCCCGTCATCACGTGCCACGGATGAAGGTTGCGATGCACCTTCCCCTAATTCTTCTTGTTCCACATCATCCCCCGCGTCCTGCTCAGACACTTCATCAACTTCGACTTCATCCAAATCATCATCTTCGGATCCTAATGATATTTCATCATCATCAACATTTTCTTCCTCTTGCTCAAAATAATCGCCCCCAAAATCATCCGAAGCCACCGCTAAATCAAAATGAGGGGAGCTAGGAAGTGGCAAGGACGAAGTAGGTTGAGTTTCAGTTCCATCATTTTCAATATCCTCCGAACCCATCGCTAAATCAAGTTGGGTTGCCCTAGCAGCGTCAAGTGAAATGGTTGACTGCTGGCTTAGGTTCTCCACAACTACATGATCGGACACAACATTATCAACATTGCGATTACTTCCAACCACACGACATATGTCAACCACCACCTCCATGCAAACCACATTGGCATTCTCAACTATTTGGTTGTATTGGTTCCAATTAAATTCCGAAGACAAGTTCATCATCACATAATGTGCCCGAGCTTTACCACAATCAAATCGACCTCTCAATTTTACTTCATCCACCCCACACCCATACTTTGTTGTCACACGGTCGAGCACATCCCTAAAACTTGGACGAGTATCAAACAACTCTACATCCTCGTTCATATTCTCAAATTCTCCGCCTTCTTTCACAACTCCACCATGAAATAAACGAGCTAAACGGTCCATCTACATACACAATACACAAATATATAACCCTCAAATGTCATATGCATGCATTAAATCCAACAAAACACTACCTACATTGCACCAACAAAAAATTCATACTAACATGTGCATATAAACTACACACAACCATCAACATTTGCAAAATCGAACCATGCAACTAATTCTACACGTCACAATCGCCGGCAGAGACTTCACTACGTGCAAACTAAGCATCCGATCCAACTAAAAAAACCTATCATTCATATAAATTTCGAAATCCAATCCTAACCCTAGGTCACCACAACCACTCAATGCCTACCAAATCGTACGGTTATCTTAAAAAATCGGTTAAAATTAAAAAAAAATCGTGATAACTTGTGCATCTGATCGACCATAACCTGCCAACCATGCAACTAATTCTACACGTCACAAGTTATCACCACCGTCGGATTGGCGGTGTCTATGGTCTTTAAATAAGCAGTCTCATCAAGTACAAAATTTCCAAGAATTCACTCACTCCCATCATTCATACTTTCACAAATCAGAGACAACATTCGCGTCAAAGAACCAAAAAATTCATTGCTCCAGGTGACAGGGGCATCTAGCTACTCCGTTGAAACAGCCATGCAACAACGCACCCCTATTCTGCATTCTGCGATTGGTAAAAAAAAAGGATGGTAAAACACCCTAACTAAGACTCCTGGGCATGTGGACGCCAGTTTCCCCTGCAAAGCTCCTTCATAAGATGGACAAACTTTTGCGGCTGTTGCCACCATGTAGGGTTCGAAGCAGTTGGTCTCCCGTACTGGTCCTCTTCTGAGTCTTCCTTCTGCATGAAGCTCTCAGAGAAGTTGTGCCATTTTTGCATCGCACGCTTCAGTCGGGCAGTCCTCTTACCAGTGACGAGATATCTGGTGTAGTCCCTGGCAAGACGATAAAGCTCCTCCCCTCTGATTATATGGATGTACTGCACCATTAGAAAAATACAGTGATTTAGCGGGCATAACGGATAGTTAATTATGACCACGACAAGACAAATGCATACTCTGAATATTTGAATTTGTAATATCTGATTATTATGCATAAAATATTAAAATTATAAGGTAATCCATGCCTGAAAAGGGGGCTATAACCATTCTGTACGCAAGAGTCCACTCACAAGCAGAAAATTGTAAGACGTGAAGCCTATGAATCCTATTTATAAACTAGATTATTTCAGCAGTCCATGATCTCCAGTATAACTTATTAAATGAGTCTTCCAGGAATGGCAGAAGGAAGAATAAAAATAATTACCAAAAATATGAAAGCAACTGTGGCTAAGATAACTTGGACAATTTCATCCATTGTTTCCTTGAACGATTCATCTTCTGGGCCACCAGAACCACCACTGCCTCCACGTCGATTTCCATTCCCTCCACCTCCACCAGACGCTTGTTCTCTCAGCTTAGCCACCTGCTCTTTCAGCAAGTCTTGTATGGACCGGGGCTTTTTTGCATCAGCCATAGCTTTCTTCAACGACTCCATTAAAGGCTGGAACAAAGCAAAATACACGTTAACCAATCTGTTCAGAAAAGTTGATGCGCACTGCTGACAGGAACCAAATCTATGTAAATACATGTTTCTGGGACAGAAACTTTGCCTAGATGTATAAAACAGCCCTAGAATCATGTCATGAAAGCAACACAGCTACACATCTTTGAATGGTAAGAAATATTGAGCATAAAAGGAAATCTGTAGAAGCTACTTACATCATTAGCACTGTCAGGGTTTCCCTTTCCGCTTAAGGCGCAAACAGGAGTAAGCCTTTTGTGGCTAGCAGCAATGAGAACTAGTCTTGGGTTCACTTTCCTTTGCTGCAGCTTGTGAAATCCGAGAGCATGTGAATGTAAGGGATACTGACTGGTGCTCCCAAGACCTGCAGGCCTGTTCGCAATGAGCCCACCATGAGGCTTGCAAGTTGTAGCTTGGAAGTAGCTCATTGCCTCATTCTTTCCTGCTCCTTGAATAATTGAACTAACAGGAGCCAAACCTGCATGTTCGCATTAAGTGCAAGAACTTCTTAAATTAGGCAAAAGAAAAAGGCAATGCCTCGAAGGCAGCTAGTTATCATTGAATAAGATAACATCACAAATTAATGCATATTTTTACAATCTAATAATGACATATGCCATCAAGGAATAATGATATTGTAGAAAAATTCCAACCAGTTGGTGAAGATTAAGATCATTTTCCTACTTCTCAAAAATTTCATGCAATGATTATCTCTTTCAGTTATATAATCAACAGGATTGATCCTATTTGGTACTCTAACTCCCACAAGACCGAAAAAAATGTCATTCATGCATAACAAATAGAACTTTTCCGGACACCTGTCAGTGAGACAACCATGACCA
The DNA here is from genome assembly GCA_900205405.1 of Echinochloa crus-galli. NCBI lineage: Eukaryota > Viridiplantae > Streptophyta > Magnoliopsida > Poales > Poaceae > Echinochloa > Echinochloa crus-galli. The sequence goes on from OAMR01000528.1 coordinate 686,282, forward strand.
GATTAAATGCAAAATGTATCCAGCCTTTGAAGAAACACTATGAACTTCCATCCTTGATGTTCATGCACAACCACTACCAGCCATGGTATGGGGGAACCTGTTCTGTATGACAAACCAGGTACCACACAACACTGTCGCTCACGCATCCTTTCTGCCTCTCAAACCAAAGCTGGAGACAATGTACCAACCCTTGACACGACAGTACTACATTATACTTTAAGGAAATCCAAATGACTAATCTAGATTAAATAATAAAATTCAACAGAGTAAATGGCAGCACCAAATAATTCTAAGTTTGCTGCCAAATAAACATTGTTACACTAAAATAGAAACTCTATTACCACCAATCTTATGTTCCAAATAGGAATGACATAGTAGAAAGTGAAGACATGCTGTAAAGCGGATAGCTGTAAACTTAGCATGTGATATACGGTTCAGTTGAAACCCCAATATGCCTATAACATTCTACACCTGCGTTTTTTTAAAAAAAAAAAACATTCTACACCTGCCTTGGTCGTAAGAAATACAGATCAACTGCGATCTTTGCACGCCCTTAAAAATTGGCAACCAACACAATTTAGCATGTCCAAGCAAATTTGTCTGGTTCATTCATTTCTTGTCAATTTTTTTGGCAAGAAGTGTTTTCCCCTCTTAATTTGTCAGGAGGTTAGTGCGGCAAACACCTCTTCATTCTCGTCTCAGCTTGATTATGAACTTCTGAACGCAAATTAAACACAACTTTCACACCTATAAGTACAGGCCATGGAGTGCTTCCCCCAATGTCAGAAGTTTGCAATTAATTCATAGCCACCAAAAGAATTCAAATGCAGTCAATATTTTGTTTTGACATGAATGCAGTGAATATTGATAAGACAAGGAGAAGGAAATTCTCTCATTCGGGTAACTATTTCGGCTGAACCATAAACAACGTAACCAATCTGCAGAAAAAATTAGCTGTACATGGTAGTGATAATCAAATAAATCTTCTTTGCTCCAATTTAGTCATGACCAAATTTTGTAGGCCTATATAGGCAACCAAGGAAACGCAACCCAACAACCAAATCGAATCGACCAGTTCGGGGAGAATGGAGGATTTCGATTTGGTTGCTCTGCTCGCGGCAGTTGAAACATCCGTCTCCTCACGAGAATCAAACAAAACAAGAATGAGAATTAGAGTTCCATACCAACAAGAGGAATCAATCCCAACCGCCGATGAATCTTCGCACCGTGCCAATCCGATTCCAGAAGAGGGTGGCAGGGAGGGGAACGCGAACGAGGAGGAGCCGAGGAGGAGAGGACGACGACGACGAACTGCGTGGCGTGGATGAGGATGACGTAATGCTGCCGCTAATTTATTATGGGCTGCGAGGGGCCGGGGCGGGCCAATACTCAATAGACGCGGCCCACTCGGAGCTGTTCCCGGGCTGCAGCCTTGAATTTATAAAGCCAGTCTCATTGCAGGATTGCATCCCTAGATTAGAATCTAGGTAACTGTGCCAGATGAGTTTTATGATAATGAAACTCTTCTCACATCCCATAAAACTCTTCACTCTCTCTTCTCTGCCACATCAGCACATTTAATGCTATGAAACTCTCATGAAACTCTCACTGAGACTGGCCTAATAGGCTCTACGGTCACCTTAAAAAATCATCACATCTGAAAAAAAAACTTTTGAATTTTTAAAAGTTCCATACTCTTCATTCGGATTTATTTGCGGTGTCTTTCCTGATGCCATGCGATTCACATATTGCCATCCAAGCTTTCGTGGATTGCTTATAGGGGAAACAAAATGCCATTTTCGATTTCAAATCAATCTGCTTGCTTTGAGAATTGGAGACACATCCTGCAACGGGAACCATCGATCTCCCGAACAAAATCTATTTAGCCTAGCAGGTGAGGTTGCTGCCGGGGTCATCGTGTCGACGCCTAGCTGCTGGCAGAACTGCACGCAGCACACGACGCACAGGCTGAGGGCGGTTGATAGCCGAGCGCACACGAGCGCGCCGTTGAGCGTTGATACCTGGGAGGCGGAGACGACGGCCTTGCGCCCATTGGTCGTGCAGTACCATATTGCCGCCCGGAACGCCGAACGCGACGTGATTACGTGATACGACATGTACGAGGCACGTTGTTGGTGTTCTGCGCGGCGGCCGCCGGGAGCAGAGCGATTAGTGGCCCGATGACGATTCTGGAGGTTCTCTTCTATCTCTCTCTTGCCAATCGTTCCCAGTAAATCCGTTATTTTCAGACCTTTTAGGCTATGATCAGTAGGAAATTATGAATGACTTGCTAACAACAACGGGGTGTCAAGGCTCATTGGGTCACCCTTACATCTCGATGTCGACATGTCATCAAGCATATATCCTGTGGAAAGGGCGTGCATCATCGCATCATCAAGGGACACCGTGACTGTGTTTAGTTTCAAAATTTCAACCCAAAACTTCACTATTCATCTATCACATCAAATCTCTCTTTTTATACATGGAGCACTAAACGTGAGTAAATAAAAAACTAATTATATAGTTTAATATACACGACGTGACGAATCTTTTGAGCCTAATTAGGTCATGTTATCCAGCGAAAAACTGATAGAAAAATCACATCAAATAATGTAGCGCACTGTAGTCCTTGCCTGTCGTTTACACGCTGCCCGATCAACAAAAGTCGCAGCTCGATCTGCCGGTGCCTGTCGAGTCAAAAATGACATCGACGGGTGCGTCCTTTGCGGATAACAAAAATCGAACGGCTGGAGCTGATTGGGGTTGACTTTGACTGGTGTGGCTCAGCTGGGCGGCTGGCCAAGTCTTCGCGGTCCAAAGTTTTTCGTCTTTCGAGTTTCGAACCAGGCAAACTGATCTGATGTCTGATGTCTACGCGTAGAAGCTTCTTCTGCTTACACCTTCAGCTTCACGAGAGTACTCTTCAGCGTTTTCCAGAAGTGACGGCTCGAATATAAGCACCCACCACTACGGTAGTTCTAGTTCTTGTCCTTTAAGCGGTACAAAAGCACAGCTTCAACGATCGTGACGTTTGTCGAAAAAAAACGATCGTGACGTGGATCGCAAAATTGATGCCTCTAAGGATTACCACAACCCTTCTAAAACTTTTTTTTGCATGGCTTTTTAAACTTAAAGTTCATTTTCCTACAAAGTACAACAATATGCCTAGCATATATAGACAATTAGTTAACTGCAAAAAGAAATATCAATTTATAGTCCCCTTTTTTTCTTGAGGTAATAGATACGAGGTGTCCATTTAGGTTTGGCCCTGAGATTTCAGAGGTCAGACCCGGGGCGAAAATAAAAACGGGTCTTATATCACTAACAACTAGTTAACTGCTATTGTTACTCATATTATTATAACAAGAACTGTTTTATAATGATTGAAGAGATACCCATAGGCACATGAAAGTATCTAGCATTTTTAATAAAAAATTTAATTAAATATAAAAAGGGCATTATGGTAATGTTGTTTAATTGAAAATATAGTATCTGTGTGCCGTACCAGCATTATTATGTTTGAGATCATTTTTTTAACTGGTAGGATTATTTTTATATTTACACTGATATTACTACTTCTGTCTCCTATATGTTGAATTAAATTAGCAACACCAACATTTCCGTAAGTCATTTTAAAAAAAACAACGACAATGTTACCCATGTACGGGAAATCAACCCTGAAAAAACCATCAACAATATTACCACATGAAATTACACTTATGCGTTTTTTAATTTTGAAAAAATATTAAATAAATAGTAGGTCCCACCATTTTTGGTAGTTGGTCCCACGAATTTGGTACATGTGGGTATCTCCGGATACCTCTATTTAGAGCATCTTCAACAGACTCTGTATTATGTTAGTTAAATATGAAGATTATAGTCTCTTTGTAAAAATAGAAAGCCTTTTAATTTAATGGGGTAGTCCAACAGATTCTGTAAAGATGGCTAGTGAGGTAGTCTAGCTCAAAATAGCTATTGAATGAGGTGGGATGGAGAGCCACTAAATTTGGAGAGTCATTTACATAGGCTGTTGAAAACGTTTTTTTTCTCTAACAATAGCTAAATTTAACTTTAAAAATTTGATTTGGCTAGTCTTTTAGACATGCTCTTAGGTACCTCTGAGTACTTGCTTTGCTTCCACCATTCGATTTCTTAAAACGGATGCCTCTAATTATTAATTCAATCATTATAAAATTCCACATAATATATCATGCAAATCAAAATTTATTTCGTAAATGATATGAATCAGAACAGCACACCCTATACATGCCGGGTTCTTCCATGGCCGTGTTTCATTCCTCCCCGGAAATTTTTTTTCAAAGGGAATCTTGTATGCATGAAGTACTAAATAAAAATAAAGTATATTTGCAAAACCCATTTAGGAATGGGTGTAACTTTGCGCGATGAATCTAATGAGTCTAATTAAGCCATAATTTTACTACAGTGATGCTACGGTAACCATACTCTAATCGTGCGGTCAAAAACCTCATTAGATAGGTATCGTAAAATAGTTCAATGTTATGAAGATAGTTTTATAAACTGATTTTATTTAATACCCTTAATTATTGGTCAGGCCATTCACAGCACACACATCACACCGCCAAACCGAAACGTCCACTCCGCACAAGCGCCATCGACCTACACCACCTCCCGCAGAGACTAGTCAGCTCAATCAGCAGGTGAGGTTGCTCCCCGGGTCGACACCGAAATCCTGGCAGAACTGCTTGTAGTAGCCGACGCGGCTGTTGACGGAGGTGGGGTTCTTGCCGTCGCACTCGAGCGCGCCGTTGATGGCCCGGATGGTGGAGCCGAACCCGCCGCCGGAGACGAAGGGGTCGTGCACGTGGTTCATCCAGTACCAGAGCGCCGACCGGAACGCGACAACGGAGCTGCGCGCCACCGCGTCGGGGTCGCCCAGCCCGTCGAAGCCGATGCTCTGCCCGGCCGGCCCGTAGTTGGTGTTCCACGAGATCTGCAGTGGGCCCCGCCCGTAGTAGCCCCTCCCAGCCTGGCACGGCCACTGCGTGCTGCTCGCGTCGCAGTAGTTCTTGCTCGGCCCGTCGATCTCGTTGATGTAGCAGAACTCTGTGGTTGTTAAAAAAAAAGAACAACTTGAATTTAGTATATGCAGCACGAAGCTTGAAACCAAACAGAGCTTGGATTTCGTGTTAATTTTGGTAATGGCGGCAGAGCAGGTTGTGATTAGCTCTTACTGATGGTCTCGTGGTTGGCGTTGCCGAAGAAGGCGGCGATCTCGCGCTCGTCCTCGGTGCCGGTGCGTCCGAACGCCGGGTAGTATCCGGCGGCGGCGAGGAAGGCGTCGCGGGTGTAGAAGCCGGTGGCCTCGCAGGAGGCGTCGGCCTGGGCGAGGAGCGCGTCAAAGAAGGCCGGCGTGACGATGCTGGCCACGGACACGTTGTTGGTGGCCGGCACGTCGCAGGGGCCCGACTGGCACCCCGTGCCGCAGTAGTCCTTGCCCGTGCCGCAGAACCCGAAGCGGCTGCAGCACAGGCCCGAGGCGCACCCGCAGCTCTGCGCGGCCGCCGGCGCCGGCGCGGTGGCCGCGAGCGCCAGGACCAGGAACGTGGTCGCCGCGGCCAGGGCCGCCTTCGGTGAGGCTTGATGCCTTGCTGGCGCCATGGCCGTACTTGTTGGGTTCTGCGTGTGTGTGTGCGGGTGTTGCGGAGTGGAGTGATGGTGAGTTGATCGAGCTGTGGGTTGGGGATGGTTTATATTGAGACTTGGAGAGTTGATTGGAGTTGGAGTGGACGCAACATGGATCAGATTATTGGGTCGTCTCTGACCCGTCGTCGCGATCGTGTCGAAAGTCCAATGGAAACGAGGGCCGAGTCAACCTTGAGATTTTGTTACAGGGAACGGGGCGGCGCGGCGAAGGCCGAAGGCTCGAAGCCAACCAAGTCGGCACCCGCACGTTGTGGAATTGTGAAGTGTGATTGTGTGAACCGCGTCGCCGTTGCCTTATTTGTTGGCAGATAGCTATAGCTTATAGGTACTGGAAAACCAGGCTGCATGCGTTTCGCGTGTGGTTCATTCTTCACTCTCCGGAGGGCTGGACAAAATGCTCGAAGCTCGTTAGCTCGTTCGGATCGCAGCCGGCTCGGCTCGACTCGGCTCGGCTCGATGCATATTTCTAACGAGCCGAGGAAGAGTTTTTGCTCGTTAGTATAACGAGCGAGTTCAAACTGGCTCGCGAGCTGCTCACGAGCCAGAAGGTTTAATAGACTAATAAACAAATTATTAATTAATAATAATATATCTATACTATATACGTAGTTATATATGGTGTTATGGTTATATTCTATTATTATTATTATAATATGATAGAGTAGATTTAGAGATATTAAGACTATACAAATACTATATTTTTTATATTATATATATTATTATGGTAATTTAAAATTTAACTCTAGCTCAACGAGCTTAATGAGCCAGCTCGCGAATTTAATGAGCCGAGCCGAGCCAGAATTTTTGCTCGTTTTCTTAACGAGCCGAGCCGAGCTGACTCGTTTGGCTAACAAGCTCGAACCAGCCGAGCCAAAACGAGCCGAGCTGGCTCAACATCCACCCTGCTCCCAACACGCATGTCCTCGCTGGGGAGAAAGACCGTTACGCTGGAGAGTACGTGGGTAGCTTGGCGTAATGGCCGTGCAGGATTTAAGAAAGGCGCGGAAGCAGCTTTTCGTAAGGGTTGCTCAGCTGTCACGTTAGTTCTCAGCGGCACCTGAATGGCTGAATGCAACTTTCATCTCTGTCGGCTGCTATGTGCCGGCCAGAGTTATTCAAGTGGGATAGTGATGCGGTTCTCTGTCCCTTCTAGGTTCCACTTTCACCCCAAGTACGAAAAGCCGGACCAGAGATCACACTGGTTCACCGGTCCAACCAGTAGTTTATTATTTATTAATATAATATTTATTTTACATGATTTATATCAGTAATATGCAAGTTTTATTATCAAAAGATATCACATATAACATAATAGATGGTATAACATAATTGTATCATAATAGTCTAATGTTTAAAATTGAAAACCAATATCCAAACATCAAATTGATAAATGGTCCACCAAAATCCTGGTTCATTGGTTCACCGGTTCGACACAAAACCGGCCGGTTGGACCGGTCTGCACCGGTTCACACCGGTTCATTTGCATGATCGATCTTTTAGTTAAATCGGACCGGTCCGGCCACCGGTTTACGGTTTTTCCGGTTTAACCGGTGAACCGGGCCGGTTTTTTATACTAGGCTTTCACCACAAAGGCACTTTCACAAGTTCGAATTATGCAGGAGGTGAGGACTTCAGGCAAGGTTGCCGGCCGATTTTGGGTTAGCTTCACAATTGCCATCCATGGTGTGGACAGGGCAGCTCCCTTGGGTTTAGATAAGTGATTCTGCCTGTGCGGCTAGTCTCTAGGCACCTAGCTTAGCGTGGAGAACAGAAGAAGGATCATCTGGACATGCAAGTCATTCTATTGAAACAAGAGGAAATTTATAATGATTGGAATTAATTAGAGTAAGAAATCGGATGATAGAAACAAATGAAGTATTGTACCTAAATAGAAATACCCAAAGGTACCAAATTCGTGAGACTAACTACCAAAAATGATGGGACCCACTATTGATTTAATATTTTTTTCAAAATTAAAAAAGGGCATAAGGGTAATTTTCCGTGGGTAACATTGTTGATGGTTTTTTTTGACCGAAGTCGGGAGGAGAATCCCCTACCTATTTTTTTAGATTTTTTTTATTTGAGACCCGGTTAATTCGACCGAAGTCAGGAGGGGAATCCCCTACCTATTTTTTAGATTTTTTTATTTGAGACCTAGTTAATTCGCTCCTACGGAGAGTCGAACATGGGTCTGTTGGGTGCTACTCAGGTGCTCTAACCACTAGACTAGATGCCCTTTCACGTTGATGGTTTTTTTTCACTGTTGATTTCCCATACGTGGGTAACATTATCGTAGTTTTTTTTAGAAATGACTTGCGGAAATGCCGGTGTTGCTAATTTAATCCAACATATAGGAGACATAAGTAGTAATATTAGTGTAAAATATAAAAATGATCTTACCAGTTACAATAAAAATGATCTCAAACATAACAATGCTTGCGCGGCACATACATGTTGATACATAATATCAATTAAGCAACATTACCATAATACCCTTTTTTATTTAATTTAATCTTTTTACTAAAAATACTAGGTACTTTCAGGTACCTATGTGTACCTCTCCAATCATTGTAAAACCGCTCTTGAAACAATCGGCACTCTGACGACTCAACCAAGATATGAGATCTTTAAATATATCTATACTATAAGGATTAAATTCTTTTGAAAATATTTTATACCAACGAAAACCCTCGGTACCCCTCACGTCGGCCCTATTTTGACCCACATGACAATTATTTCATGATGACAGAGTGAAAAATTAACACGTGAGTCCGTTCCTTCTCGTCTTTTTTCTCACCGAAGAAATCTATAACAGTCCACCGTATCCACCCATGTATTTTAGAAAATTCACAAGTTCACGGCCAACAAGGCAGGTTCAGTTTATGTTGTAGCCCTGCAGGCAGGTGTTCTTATGAAATGTAGCGACGTCTAAGCTTTTAGGGGCTGTTTGGATAAAGACTTGAGCCAGGCAGCAATCTGGAACCTAAGCCGACGAAATTGACCTCCTAGATCTGCTGCCCAGGCAGCTTTGCCAGGTTCACGACTAAATAAGCCCTCAATTCATGCCGATGTTCCAACGCACGGGTAAATTGGTACACCTATCATGAAAATTTTAAATCGTTACAAAAATAACTTTCCTGTTATAAACAACACATGTATCCTCACCTCCTTGTACTTTAAATACTTCAAAATGCTGAAAATCTGTACTAATGATTTGGCCTGAAAGAGACCCTCAATGAAAATTCAGGTGGGGGACGCTCGAAGCCCTCTAGAGATCACGTCTACTGCTAAATTACAATTGGAAAAAGTATAGATCACCCTCTCATCTATGAGAGTTGGACTACATAACCCCCCAACATAGAAAATGATCTATATCACCCCGTAAACTTTTCAAAACCGATCAAATTACCCCCCTAAAGCAATTTTGAAAAATCATAATAAACCACAGAAAAATCATAAAATGAAAAATCCAATTGCATTGGAATTTAAATGAGTATATCTATACAGTGAACGTATAATATGGTATGCTTTTAGTACATTTTTTTGTTGTATCTTCAAATCTATGCTTTTCTTCATAGGTGTAAAAAATGTACTGAAACATATCATATTATATGTTCACTGTGTAAATATACTCATATAAAGTCCAACACAATTGAATTTTCCATTTTATGATTTTTATGTGATTTACTATGATTTTTTAAAATTGTAGGGGTAATTTGATCGATTTTAGAAACTTTAGCGGCATATAGACCGTTTCATAGATTGGGGGTTATGCAATTCCTGCGTATCGTCACAACGACAATAGGTTGTCCCATCTTCTTGGTCTGCTGTGCTTTGTTCTGCTCTCCATTATCCCTTCTCCATTGCCAATCAACTCCTCAGCGGCCATGCAAGATTCAGTTTGGTAAAAATTGATGATATATTGTTTAGTTTTTCCTACGTGCAGTCAATTTGATTTCTTCCTCGTTACCCCGTTCGTTTGGATTATCGGTCACCAGCCAGCAGTGTTTTCTCTCAGCAAAAATAAGTACCAGTCACGAACCAGCCAGCGTACTTTTCTCTCAGCAAAAACCAGTGCCAGCCATCAGCCAGCCGAACAGGGCCGGCAAAAACACTATGAAGCGCAGCAGTTGAAACTCAGGCCGCGGCGTTGAGCCAAGAGATGCACGGCGTCTGATCAAATTCCCGTTTTCTTGGGTGTTTAGTTCCTGGAAAAAGGTAAAAGTGAAGTGAAAAAGTCACATCGGACACTGTAGCACTTTTCGTTTGTTTGTGGTAAGCATTGTCCTACCATGACCTAACTAGGCTTAAAAGATTCGTCTCGTCGTGTACATCAAAACCATGTAACTAGTTTTTTTTATTTACCCACGTTAGTACTCTATGCATGAGGAGAGAGATTTGATGTGATAGATGAATAGTGAAGTTTGGAGAGAGAATTTTTGAAGGTTTGATGACGTGACCGGGAAATAAACAGGGCCTTTGTCAGGAAATGGTGGCGACTTGCAGATCACACTAGAAACTACGCGCGGCGTTGCCGTGCGATCAACGAGAGTTTCAGGTGTAGAGAACCAATTGTGATGATCGTTCCGCTATTGATATTCATGTTTTGTTAGCTGTTTATGAGGAGTGTCATATCGCAACAACACGTACCCTCTTAGTCTTTTGTTGCCTATAACCTAGAGGACTGGTGGATGGAAGAATTGTTGATGGTGACCTTTGGCTCTGATTTAAGTGAGCGCAGTTCATAGGAATGTAGCATACAATATATTGAATACTAAACGACATTGCAGTGAGGATTACTGGATTAGTTCTATAAATAAGTGGTTATTTTCCTTATACGGGAAGCCATCAGGCTAATTGCATGATTCACAAATCACAACCACATCACTATTATATATTATGGTGCTAAGTTGACTTTGTACAAAATGGCCTCACTTCTTAGGTAATAATATATCAATCCATCATCAGCACTCGGTCCATTCATAGGTTTCTCTGCATTTTATTTCCATCTCATATCCTAATCCTACTCATCACTGTCCAGTACTCCGGTGTCCATCCAAATGTCACCAAAGTGGAGAGAATAAGCAGCAGAAGGGGAAAGAGATTTGCTTTCCCCCCATTCTACTGTAATCTCAAAACTGAAGAGAGGTATTGTATAGCAACGGAAGTAGAAACAGGCCAAGTAAAATCCCCTGCGAAAGATATGGGAATAAAGATAAATAGGCTAGGATACTCATGCAAGACAATAAAAAAAGCAACTCTACCTGAATAATTGTAGTTATATCGCTTCTAGTTCCAGGCGTGTGAATGAATGCTTTTGATGACATGGAGAACTCCATCTATCATCCCAAATGCAAGAGAATAATCAAGTGAATAAACAAATTAAATTAGCTTTGCTACTATTTCTCTAGTAGAATAAATCACACCTTCGAAAGAGTATGAGCCAACATGTCACCAAAGTAAAGAACAAGACCACTGGACACCAAAAGCGCCTAATATGAAGAAAGGTAAATAATGAGCAAAAATTAAAAAGAACCTTGTAACTATAAGATTTATTAGCATATACACCACATCGGTCATTCCTATTGGACCTGTAATAAATTCGACATACAGGTCATTTTGACAATCTCCTTGGGTATGCTGGACGTAATTTACATTAAATTCATATTAAACATGCAGGTTACCTCCATCAGTCTTCAGTGGAAAAGACAAGAAATATGTCATGGGATATAAAGCTACCAACAATGAGCCGTATGTCAAATGTTTAGAAATTCCATTGCTGGGAGACTGCTGGAAATAGGACATTTTAATTAGCAAACTGTGTGTCACATAAGGAAAAAACAACAACAACAACAACAAAATAGACTATAGGTACATTTTAGAGACACTTTGAATTGTGAAATTTCAATGTAGAATTCGGGAAAAATCTTATTTAATAGCCAACACCATCGATACAACAAAAACATAATTATACCTTCAGTTCTATTAGGATCAGCTGGTAAGAGCCTTGACCGCTGGATCAATTGAGAAAGCATGACGCTAGGCAGGGTAGTGGCATCAAGAAGTATGCCTGATGAAGCACCTAGCCTGGAGAAGACAATACATCACTGCTATTATGATTTTCCATAATATGAGTGTTGGTAGAAGCACATAAGAGCATCTGGATAGTAGAAACTAGATAGGTTGCACACAACACAGAATGCAAACTAATAGTTGAACAACAACAGAGAGTTTAGCCTCAAAAGAGCATGCACTAAGTCTTGGAAATCATAGAATCCTAGCTAATCTGAAGAGAGACACTAATCTGACATTTGTTTGCTGTGGAGTATATACTGCATTTCCATCGTATGTTAAATCCATAGGGAGTCATCTCTTCCGTTCCCAACTCAATCTCCAGTGCATCTGATAATTCACTAATTATTCAGCCCGCAACCTGTATCCGGCAACCACCAGGAGCTTTCCAAGGCACTGCACTTCCATCCACTAAACCGGAGCTCCTACGCACCTAGTTCGCTGGACGGGGGAACCGAGCATGGCCTCAATTTAACACCACGCCATACTTCCCGCAGCAAACCAAATTGCGGAGGCTTCCAGATTTCCAGTCCAATTCAACGATGACAGGGGAGAGATCGCATGGAGCGAGAGATGGGGGCAAGCAGTCATGCACCTGGTCCTGAAGCGTCGGAGCGAGGAGGCGGCATGGGCGGAGCCATCCACGGCAAGCTCGACGGCGAGCGGGGCTGCGGCGAGGGCCGCGAGGCGGGCCGGGGCCTCGAGCGCGACGCATGCAGCGAAGAGGAAGACCACGAGCCGGTCGCCGGTGAGCAGCGGTGAGCACGAGCCGCGGGAAGAGAGGGTGATTTGTTGGACTGGACGAAACGCTAGAGGAACTGGCAGGGACCAGGTAGTTTAGAAGACTCGAGCCATCGCCGCCTCGCGCGGAGGCCACCCCGCCGTGTCGTCTCGCTCGGGTCTGCTCTTGGCCGCCGTCCACCGCCGCTCCGCCCGCTGTTCGTGCGCACGGCCGTCCGCTCCCTCGTCGCCGGATGCGCCGGCGTCCGGCACCGCTTGGCGATGAGAGACGAAACAAGGGAGGGGGCACGCGCAGGTGGGAGAGGCGAGGGAGGCGGCGCGGAAGAGAGGGAGAGAGAGGTGGAGGGGGCGGTGCGGGTGCCCGGCGGAGGGGTGGCGCGGAGAGGGAGAGGGAGGGGCGCGGCTGGGAGCGGAGGGGGCGGCGCGGCTGGCTGGAGAAGGATGGGGCGGCGCGTGGGAAGGGAGCGAGGGAGAGACAGAGAGAGGAGGACGACGCGGACTGCGGATTAATTCTAGTAAAATACGAGGAAGTTTTTGGAAATGTACGTTTTCTCGCGTAATCTCGGCCGTCGACGCGACCGATCGAACGGACGCGAATCGTAGTCGACGTGGCCCTATCCGCTGTGCTGAGCTTGGCTCAGGATTCGTTTTAGAGAGATAATCACATCGGCTTTGGGGCTCCGCCTGGGCACTTCAGCAGAGGCCCGTTGCTCACGGGGCTCCGGGTCCGGGCGGCGAAGTCCGCCTGGTGCTGCACAGGGAAAAAGGAGAGACGGTTTCTGCTGCTGCTCTGACCGTTTCAATTCCACCGCGGCGTGCGCCGAAACCGACACCCAGCAGAAACGCAGCGACGCTGACTTGCCTGTCGTCTAGACGCTGCCCGATCAAAAAAAGTCGCAGCTCGATCTGCCGGCCCGGTGCCTGTCGAGTCAAAAATGACATCGACGGGTCCGGCCTTTCCGGATAACAAAATCGAACGGCAGGAGCTGATTGGGGTTGACTTTGACTGGTGTGGCTGGCCAAGTCTGCGGGTCCAACGGCTTTTTCGTCTTTCGAGTTTTCGACTTACTACCCAGGCAAACTGCTCTGATGTCGACTCGTAGAAGCTTCTTCTATTTCAGCCTTCAGTTGCTTTCCGCTGCACGAGAGCAGTAATACTCTTCAGCGTTTTCCACAAGTGGCGGCTCGAATATAAGCACCCACCAATATGGCATTTCTAGGTCCTGTTTAGCTCCCGGTCACATCATTAAACTTCTAAAAATTCTCTCTCTAAAATTCACTATTCACCTATCACATCAAATCTCTCTTCTCATAAATGAAGTACTAAACGTGGATAAATAAAAAAACTAGTTACATGGTTTTGATGTACACGACGAGACGAATCTTTTAAGCCTAGTTAGGTCATGGTAGGACAATGTTTACCACAAACAAACGAAAAGTACTACAGTGAATCGCTTTCCTCATGCATGGAGTACTAAACGTGGATAAATAAAAAACTAGTTGGATGGTTTTGATGTACACGACGAGACGAATCTTTTAAGCCTAGTTAGGTCATGGTAGGACAATGTTTACCACAAACAAATGAAAAGTGCTACAGTGATGTGACTTTTTCACTTCAATTTTTACCTTTTTCCAGGAAAACACCCCTAGTTCTCCACCCTATCTTGTGTTGCCTCGGCAAGCTGTTCGCTCCCTCTAACAAAGCAGCAAACGCTGCCACTGCCAGCCGTCAAAAGGAATGTACCGGTATCCAATGTATTACTACTATCTTACACGAGATACGCTGAGTTATTCAGCGATCACAAAAGCATAGCTTCAACGATCGTGACGCGTATCGCTGAATTGATGTCTCTAAGGATTATCACAACGATTTTTAAACTTTTTTTTTGCATGGCTTCTTAGTTATTTTCTCCTGCAAAATACAATAATATGCCTAGCATATACAATTAATTAACTGCAAAATTTTTTATCAATTTATAGTTCCCTTTTTCTCAAGGTAATAGATACCAGGTGTGCGTTTAGGTTTGGCCGTGAGATTTCAGAGGCCGGGGGCAAAAATAAAAAGAGTCCTATATCACTAATAACTTATCAACTACTACTGTTACTAATATTCTTAGGAAAAAATTCATTTTTGACCATTCAACTCTTGCCACATTTTAGTTTTGACCATCGAACTATAAAATTGGGTATCTTTGGCCATCCAACTATCAAAACCGTTCAAATTTGACCATCGAGGCGGTTTTGATGGGTGGTTTTAATTTTTTATTTACAATTTAGTTTTTAGATCTTAAAATAATTATTACTTTTCGTTCGTACCTCCGATTTAGGTGATTCTTGTGGTCACGCGTTCATAACAATGAGCTTTATCTTTTAGAATAGTCTCTAAGCTACTTTATCACTATTTAATATATTATTTTTATGTTATTGCGTAAAAATACCAATATAAGAAAAGTAAAACAAACGGTTAGAAAATAGTATGTTCATGAATTTAAAAGATAAAGCTCGTTGTTATGAATGTATAGCCACAAGAATCACTTAAATCGGATATACGAGAAAAAATAGTAATCATTTTAAAAACTAAACTGTAAATAAAATATTCCTTGAATTTTAAAATGTTTTTTTTGAAAAAATGCCGTAGCTAACTTACATGAACAAATATCTATCTATACTCTGGCAGTGTGAAGGCAGTACCTGTTCGCACGATGCGAACCGCATCACTATCCCACTTAACTCTGGCCGGCATATAGCAGCCAGCAGAGATGAACGTTGCATTCAGGTACGGTGCCGCTGAAAACGAACTTGGAAGCTGAGCAGCACGTACGAAAAGCTTGCTTCCGCGCCTTTCTTAAATCCTGCACGGCCGTTACGCCAAGCTACCCGCGTACTCTCCAGCGTAACGGTCTTCCTCCCCAGCGAGGACATGCGTGTTGGGAGAGCGAAGAAAGAACCACACGCGAAACGCAGGCAGCCTGGTTTTCCAGTGGTTACTGCTTCACATTTCGACAACGTGCGGGTGCCGACTTGGTTGCCTTCGATGCCCGGCCGTTTCCCG
The DNA here is from genome assembly GCA_900205405.1 of Echinochloa crus-galli. Lineage (NCBI taxonomy): Eukaryota > Viridiplantae > Streptophyta > Magnoliopsida > Poales > Poaceae > Echinochloa > Echinochloa crus-galli. The sequence goes on from OAMR01000528.1 coordinate 701,832, forward strand.
TAACAAAATCTCAAAGTTTGACTGGGCCCTTGTTTCCTTTGACTTTTGGTCACGATCGCGACGACGGGTCAGAGACGACCCAATAATCTGATCCATGCTGCATCATCTCTATCTCCAACCAACAACCAACTCTCTATATAATATAAGCCGTCCCCAACCCACAGCTCAACTCAGCATCACTCCACCACACACACACGCAGAGAACCCATCCAGTAGCCGGCCGCTCCACACGGCCATGGCGCCAGCAAGGCATCAAGCCTCACCGAGGGCGGCCCTGGCCGCGGCGGCCACGCTCCTGGTCCTGGCGCTCGCTGCCACCGCGCCGGCGCCGGCGGCCGCGCAGAATTGTGGGTGTGCCTCGGACCTATGCTGCAGCCGCTTCGGGTTCTGCGGCACGGGCAAGGACTACTGCGGCACGGGGTGCCAGTCGGGGCCCTGCGACGTGCCGGCCACCAACAACGTGTCCGTGGCCAGCATCGTCACGCCGGCCTTCTTCGACGCGCTCCTCGCCCAAGCCGACGCCTCCTGCGAGGCCACTGGCTTCTACACCCGCGACGCCTTCCTCGCCGCCGCCGGATACTACCCGGCGTTCGGACGCACCGGCACCGAGGACGACTCCAAGCGCGAGATCGCCGCCTTCTTCGGCAACGCCAACCACGAGACCATCAGTAAGAGCTAATCACAACCTGCTCTGCCGCCATTACCAAAATTAACACGAAATCCAAGCCTGCTACCACTATCAGCACACGAAATTACAAGCTTAATCCGTTGATGCATACTAAATTCGAAATCTTTTCAACAATCGACAGAGTTCTGCTACATCAACGAGATCGACGGGCCGAGCAAGAACTACTGCGACGCGAACAACACGCAGTGGCCGTGCCAGACCGGGAAGGGCTACTACGGGCGGGGCCCGCTGCAGATCTCGTGGAACTTCAACTACGGGCCGGCCGGGCAGAGCATCGGCTTCGACGGGCTGGGCGACCCCGACGCGGTGGCGCGCAGCGCCGTCGTCGCGTTCCGGTCGGCGCTCTGGTACTGGATGAACCACGTGCACGACCCCTTCGTCTCCGGCGGGGGGTTCGGCTCCACCATCCGGGCCATCAACGGCAGGCTCGAGTGCGACGGCAACAACCCCACCTCCGTCAACAGCCGCGTCGGCTATTACAAGCAGTTCTGCCAGGATTTCGTCGTCGACCCGGGGAGCAACCTCACCTGCTGATTGAGCTGACTAGTTAAGTATTTAGTCTCTGCGGGAGGTGTGTAGGTGGATGGCGCTTGTGCGGAGTGGATGTTTCGATTTGGCGGTGTGATGTGTGTGCTGTGAGACATGGAAGAACTAGGCATGTATAGAGTGTGCTGTTCTGATTCATATCATTTACGAAATAAATTTTGATTTG
>OAMR01000528.1:711582-750834 GCA_900205405.1 Echinochloa crus-galli
CTAGTGCAACAGTACCAGATGTGTATAAGAGACAGCTAAATATCAACGTGAGGTTAATTACTTATGGCTGTACATGAACCTTCCCCATATTCATCATCTCCAGCGCAAATAGGTAGTTCAATCGATTTCAGTTCTGTCGGGAGGCACTGTCATGGCAGCAATTAATAATCTAACATAACATTCAACACTGGGAGTTTGAATTCCCCCTTTAGAACAGCGTAGACCAGAATATACCACAGGCTGCGACTTTTACTATGCTGTTGTCACAAGCCTCGACATCATAGTTTTGAGTACAAACTTGTCAGAAATCACCAACGTTGAATGGCACAGATTTGGCAAGGGCAACTTGACATAATTTGAGAGCGCACTAAAACATGACAACGCTTCCACATTCTGTTTACACGATAATAGCAGCTACCATTGATTATGTCGGATCCTATCTATGCAATGCATGCTATGCTTCCAAGTCACGGTAGTCACCTAAGCCCCCCTCTTAGAATTGTCCAACGGGAACACCGAGTGCATGGTAAACTGCTAAACGTCAACAGGGTTTCCTTGCATCTAGTACCGATCTCGACGTCCATGACGCCTGCAAAAGAGATGCAAAACAATGTCAGATGCACTTGTATCAAAAAACACAAGTTACACAACTTAGCAATGTGATTTACTTATCTACATGATATTGCTGCGCATAACCTACATCATATTGCAGAGCATAACCTAGCAATGTGATTTACTTATCTATTTATATCTTACATAGAGACATGCTGACACTAGTCAACCACTGAAGTTGTAATATCCATTTGACAACCTAGTATTATTTGAACACAAGCACTAGCAAGGGACAATAAAAAAAGCAGCTATGTCACTATGTGGAGTTCCATTTTGGCATGCTACCTAGAGTAGAAGCAAACATACCCATATCGATCATAATCCCTAGAACTTCCTCTTGGGGAACGTGAACGAGACCTGCGGTGGCTCCTCGAATCATAACTATGAGATCGCCCAGATTCTCTCTCTCTTTCCCTGTCATGGTAGCGATCATGACTTCTTCTGCGGTCATAATCCCTGTCACGGCTGCTGCTGCGGTCTCCTCTGTGGCGATCCCTGCTTGAAGCCCTCTCACGTTCCCCACTCCTTTCCCTGGACCTAGTGCTGCAATATATCAGGTCAAGTTTTTTAAGACTAATATATCATAAATAGGCGTACTAAATCATACTAGAGAGGCTCTAAAAGGAGAGGAAAAATTAACACCACCTCTCATACTCAGCCCGGTCTATCTTCCGCTTTTTGTTCTTTTCTTCCTGTACATATAAAAGGAACAGAAACAAGATCATGTCACACTTTCACATAAAAACCAGTAAGCGCTAACAAAAACTGATCAAGCTCAGTAAAGTTAGCGAAATCTGAGTAAGCCTCACTCAGAAGATCACAGGATCTAAAAAACTAACCTTCAGTTCGGACAATATCTCACGTATGAGCATATAACCCATATGAAGTTTCCCTCCAAAATGATCAGCGAGACGGCGGTCACTGTTTGTCAGGAGAGAAGTTAGCTATTCTGGTAACTGTAAATGATATGTTATCACTTGAAAAAAGTTTCTGGTAATTAACTAAAGCCTTAGAAACGAATCCACAAGACAATAATACATATATAATAAAAACGCACATTCTTTAGCTGCAAAAGTAATCCTCGTAAAAGTGGGCCCAAAAGCCTGCTGGTGAAAAAGGAGGTACATGTGTCCGTCAAAAGCTGAAGAACAGGAAAACCCAAACTATTCATGGTCCTAGAAGAAAAATTGGTGGAGAGGCAAAAGAAGAGTTTACCTGTCATATACGCTCAAGAATGCTCCACATATGTCACAGAGGCGCAACTTTTGATCAGTCTAAACAGGAATAAACATTACAATCATTAACGCCGAAACAAAATAAGAAAATGATAGTTATATAACTCTAGGTATATAATGTGTCCCACCAAGAATATGCAAAAAGAAATTTAGCATGATCTTAATCATGTAAACTGTAAACACTACTATGCTAAAACTCCCACCATATGCATGCAAAAGGAGGATATAAGGATTATGAACAGAACTAAAATGGAAATGACTTTTTTTTCATGTGGAGCAAGCAAAGAAGTCGAAACAAACTTACAATCTGGACATGAGCTGTCATTTTTGAAGAGTCTGAAACAGCCTGTGGCCGGGCACTCAGCTGGTTAGAAATGACATGAACAATCTCAGTCAGCTGATAGAATTGCAACAAAAAGTTAATATTAAAAAAACAACCTTTTTCAGAGCTTCTGCTTCATCCAACAATTTTTGAGCTTCATCAATCATCCCATTCTCACCTGCTCAACACAATGGGATATCACTATGTACCTCATGATATACGCAATGACTACAGATTTACGCCTGGAAGCTAAGGGAAGAAAACCATTGGAAGTTAAATAACAAAAGGTAAATACCTAGTTCTTCTGCCTTTTTGAGTTTCTCATTTATCATTTCCTGTGTCCGCGCATCAGGAGCAGCAGGGGGAACAGGTGTCGTTGTTTGAGTGGCATTTTGAAGAGAATTTATCAAAGACGCGCGATCTTTGTTGAAAGCCTCAAGTAGCATCTTTGCCTGAAATAATACAACCAGCAACAAAACCCAGAAATGTAAATTTAAAATAGTAAAGAATTATTACCAAAACAAAAGTTTGGTAAGAAAATTCAGCTATCGGAAAATACCTGCTCTTCAGCCCTCTGTTCTTTTAGCTTGTCAAGTTCTTCAGTGGCCCTAATTTTTCCCTCGGTGTTGCCCTCAAGATCTAGAGTACACAGTTTATGTAGTAAATGTAAACAAGGTATGCATGCGCGTAAAGGTAGATCATACACCAAGGTAAAGAATTTAACATTGCATTATTTATAGTTTTTTTTTGAAAGAAATACCCCAAGGGAGGCCCCTGAAGTTTAATGTGCCTCACCCAGGATTTGAACCCTGGGTAGGAGCCTTCTAGCTAGTGGCCTTTGCCACTACACCATGAGCTCCTTGGCTCATTATTTATAGTTCAATGATACCTGAAGGTTTTGGCGTGTGTATTGGTTGGTTTTTTGGGGTGAGGGCTTTGGATAATTTGCTTAGCAGAACAAGAAAAGTATTCCTAACAACAAGTTTAGTCCATGATTACCTCTATAGGCAAAATTACAAGAAAATTACTAAAGCATTTAAGGAAGTTGATAGTTCTGATCAAATTTCCATACCTCCGCGGTTGAGAAGACAGTACATGTGCTAAGGATCTTTAATAAACATTTTATGTTATTATGTATATACTTTGTTGTCAAATGAGGTTAAGTAAAAAACAAATTTTCAACCATGCACGAATGTGTTAAAACTAATAATCATTAGGTCATTGATGTACAAAGTTCATGAACAAATATACAAAACACTAAAAGAAACAAATCATAGATGTCAAGAACACAAGGTGTCCTCATAAACATGCCAATCTCCAACAAGAAGAAGCACATAGCAGAGCCAATGCAAATCATGTGGTACACATTTACTCTTGATCACGGTTGTAGCCACGATAAAACTTACAAGAAAGAACAAGGGTATTTAACCAAACTTACCAAAAGTATCGATATCCTTCATCTTCTGCCTAATTTGTTTGGATAACTCCATTACTTCTTTAGTCTGTGTTTGCAGGCACACATATATTTCAACTGAACAATCAATCAATATTAATGGATGGGAACAAAAGTGAAATAAGAATGTACCTGTGTAACCTCAGTGACAGAAATAGCAATGGCTGCCTTAGCATCTTCCTCCTCCAGACGCTTAAGGGCTCTCTGAATCTTCCTTTCACACTCAACAATTAATCTTTCAATCGTTTCTTCCAATTCGCGGTCATAGTTATCTGTACCTTTGGCTTTGGCTTCCTCATATCTATTACCACATTCAGGAAGACACAGAACAGATTAATTGCACCCGATTGTGAACATATGTGTATGTGGCCTCAGGGAATGGAACAAGACAACCCTGAGAGACCAAGTCACTAATATTTGTTCACGTTGTTAGCAACAGGACTCTTGATTCTAAATCATCCATAAATCAATCTGTGTGCCCAAATAAATGCAAATATGAAGATACTAAACAATCCTCTTAGTAAAGTATGATACATACCAGAAGATTTTATGCTCAACCTATGATGAAGCAACATATAATGTTCTGAATCGCTGAATCTGTTCACACATCAAACCTCACTCGAAAACTAACCTCCACAAATTATAAATAAATAAAATAAAGTAACTCTGAACTTGGAAGGATACTCTTTGCGCAGTTGCAGCGAGTGCAGCTTCGGGCACGGCCCCATGTCCATCTTCTGCAAAACACAACCATAAAAAAAAGGAAATCGTCACCAAGGAACCGGGTCGAGCATTCTAGATCAGCGAGGGAAATAGGGAATTGAATCGAGCCAGTAGTGGGGAGTGAGGGGAACCGTAGTACTCACAGTGAGCTGGAAGAGGTCGTGGGGACAGAGGCCGGCGAGGTAGAGGCGGCAGACGTCGCGGTCGTAGTACTTGCGGCTGACCTCCCGCACGTCGCCGTTGCGGTTGGCGCCCATGAGCTGGTCGAGCTGCTTCCGGATGGCGTCCATGGCGCCGCGCGTGGGGCGTTGCTCCCGTCCCCTAGCCTAGGGTTTTCGCTTGAGAAGGAAGCGAGCCGGACGAGACTGCAGCGGCGAGGGAATGGATCGATTGCGGATTCGGAATGGGGAGAGCAAAGATGGGTTGGGCGTTGGAATGTACTGGATCTGGATGCCGCTAGAGTGAGGCTGTGGTCCGACACGAACACTTTACACGGCTCGACGAAGCGGCTGCGGGAGTACCAACTTTTGTTGTACCATCAATTGGTTTGTTCTTGTATGGCAGTGAAATCAGAATTAATTTCCGATGATTTTTTAAAAAAAATCCCGGTAATATTGCCTACGATGATACACGTATTATTTGCGCGTACGAATTATCGACGGGTTTGCTTAATTCATCAGCAGCCAGCCAACAGTATTTTTCTCTCAACATAAATCAGCAGCAACCAGTCAGCTAGCAGTATTTTTCTCTCAGCACAAATCAGAACAAGCAACCAGTCAATCGAACAGATCGTATGATGATAACTAGTTGGATGCATAACCAATTTTGATTGTACCCCTTTGATAGGTCCCACTCAGTAACTATGTTTTCTATCGCTGCTTCCCTTCCATCCTAGTCAGTTCTCCTCAATATTGTTCTTCAATTTATTGTCTGATTTGTATTCTTTCCATCTCTTCTCTTTTTCAATATAATATCCACCACCACTATGGTGCCAGCCAACGTTGGCGCCATGGTTTAAAAGGCGGTAAAGCGTGCTTGCGGAAGGCGACACACGGAGGTGTGGGACGGCGTCGATAGGGCTACGCCACGCGGGGAATCGACCTGCCACACGGGGAATTGATCACAAGGATGCGCCGTCACCGGCGCCCAGCGGGATTCGCCGCATAGGGAAGAGGTAGGATGGCGAGAATTAGGTCCCTTTACTGCTCTCTCTCTTCCCCGTTCTTATCTCTCCCTCTATATTTCTTCCTGCACAGCATGCGGAAGCCGGGATGTTCCGCTGGGGGCGATTTCTTCCCGCGCGTGACGCTACTTTTCACGTGTGCTGCCGATTTTTCCGCGACTAAAGCGTCTGCTTGAAGCGCCTTGGAGACTCCCCGATGCCTAACACACCAAGACGGACGCCTAGTAAGGAAAGGCGGACCCCTTACTCGTGTCTATCTAGCTGAAACCGACGCGAGTTTTTGCTATCTCTAAACGACGCCTTTTAAACCATGGTTGACGCTCCCTCTAATTATGATTTTTTCCTCTAGCAACAAGTCTTAGCATTGTAGTAATTATAATGGACAAGGTCCGCCTAGATAGAATTATAGTATATATGTCCTTGTATTTTAAACTTGGATCTTATGGATGCTCAATTTTAAGAACACTAGCAAAAATGCTACGGATGAAATCTGTATATATAGATTATCTTACCATAATGATAAGCTATAGTATATGATAAACTATTAATTTTGCGATTAAATTTAACCTGACGCTCCTTTAGTACGGTCTTAGGATTGTGGATCGAACGGCTTCGTTGACACGGCTGTAAACATAATATGACGGTGCGTTGCTACGGACAAAGGCTATATAAATATAATATCTTGCTTTTGCTACTTACTTTTACCGGTTATCTAAAAAAATAACAACATTTTGCCATTGCACTTGAGTTACCATCTAAAAATAATTATGATAGTAGATGAACTAAAGGCAGTACGTTCACATTCATGGGTCGAACCACTTCCTCCTCGTTGCTTCGTTGGTCAAGTGTATAAGGATTCACGAAGGGGCTGCTGGCTGGCTTCTCTATCGGACAACCCTCCCTTTTTCCGCTCACCATGCTACGGGAGCTCTCATGTGCCGCACTCCCAGGCTTGCACCGGATCCTGGTCCCTCCTTGATGGAACCCGCTAGGATTTGTTTCTGATCTTTCGATGAGAGTGGGGGATAACTCGATTTGAAGAGGATCGACGTTGTGCTGCCCGACTACAACACTACTAGGGTTGAAGCTGCGCCTTAGTGACAGTTACACCACCTCTGATTGTGCTGTTCTTGCTGTGCCAAGAACAACCTTAAACCTGCAAGCAAATCGAAGAACAAGCAAGAACAAGTGGACAAACAAACAGCACACAGACCTTGCCCAAAGGATGAATCTGATACACACGAGTTTGGGGTTCTGAATCAAGCAAACGGGTGGTCTAGTCGACACACGCATTCACCAGGAAGTAGCTGAAGGCTAAACTTACATCTAAACAAAACCTAACATTCTCCTGGCGGTTGGAGACAGCCAAGAGTCGTGGGAGGTGTAAACCCTAACATAAAATGGGCCTCTAGTGGGCTGGATGAGATACAAAGGGCTCAGCCGAAGTCTGGACGTCCGATCGTCATTTTGGAAACTGTTCTTAGCTCCAGTGGAATTTCGTCGCACCGATGGATCCATCTGAAAGTAGACTTCAAGAGCTTTCCAACAAGTACCCATGGGCCTCAAACAACCATCGGAGCTAGGAGTTATGGCCTTCGTAAGTTGTCCCTGCGTGGTGGTCCGATCTGAACGCCCAGAGGTCCGAACTTGCTTTATTGTCTTGGTTGCTCTCCCTCCAATCTTGTTCATGTCCCAAGTTCCTAAGCATAAGAAAATCATCACACTTATTTAGTAGTACCCCATTCTCATAAGAAGTTGTTTGGACAGCAAGAAACGACTTTACCTGATAATTGAGTTGTCGTGCTCGGGCTCGAGTCAATAGTCTTTGCTGAGCAATAGGTATGGTTGTATCAATGGTAGGATGTCCTCATCACTCCTACGGGTGCTAGCATGCATGCTTCTTCCCAACTGCCGGCCTTGTTGTCTTTGGCAGCGTGAGAGCCTAATTGGGTGCCTCTACTACGTGGTCTTCTTCAGTTCTTTCCTGCCACGAAAGTAATTGTTGAGGGATCGAGACGGTGGAGGTGGTGGTGGTGGAGGTGGAGGTGGATCCAGGCATCCAGCTAGACGTTGGCTATGACACGAAGCTTGGGGCGCGCTGCTGCACCAGCCTAGCTCTCTAGCTCATCATCCACACAACGAAGATTGTCAGAGCGCAAGCACGACGTGTGGTCACCGGCGCGCAAGCAAGCAAGACAGAGCTACGGCGAGCTCGCTGCCCCATGAGAAGCCTCGGCGACGGCGCGCCGACCTCCTGGCATCATCTCTCTCCATGGGAATATGAGTTTTACGAAGTTTTTTCTTCTCTTCTGGTTCACGTGTCATCTTTATGTTTGCACTTTTCTTGTTGATGCGCACGTCTCGATTGGGTGGTCCTTCTTCTTGATTTGATTGGGTGGTCCTTCATCAGGGAATACGGAATTCAACCATAACTCGTGTACGTCCGGATCAATCTTTCTTGATGGGAGTCATTGGCGGACATAATCGCGAGGCCGGAGGAGATCAGAACCGAAAACAGATTCATCTATTAGGCAACGCGAGGTATGAGTATTGCTTTACTCATTTTATAATTAGGAATAGTACAAGGAGATTGAGAGATTACCTCTACAAGTAATACTCGAGTACGTACGAAGAGGTAGAGTCCAGAGCGGACGTGCTCCGTTTTTTACTCAAACAAGACAACCGGAAATAAAAGGACCATGAGTTATTTGAACAAATATCCAGGGGTTTTTTCATAAAAATTATGACGTATCGTGGAAACAATCATTGCTTTATAATTAAATAGAGATTGGCAGGCCACACGGCGCGGCAACACCGGCGCAATTTTCTAGTCTTATTGTTGACGCAAAATCTGCAGTTCACGCCAAGCACACAGCAAGCCGAATCAGCTGGCTTCACACTTGGCTCGAGCGTTCGGTTCCTGGAAGCGTGCCAGTCAATTTTCCTGAAACTGACAAAGGAAGAAAAAATGTTTAGATACAAAAAACTGGAACGTGCCGGTCGGTTCCAGACAGTTCCATATTTGCGGCTTGTAAAGCCAATCTTGATCGATATATAGCTACGGGCGAGCTATCTATCAGCGATCTATGCATTCGGCACGTTTTCGGCAAAGCACGTAAGGAAAAGCGCACTGCCGACCGCATGACGTCATCGTGATGAAAGATCGGTTTTTAATTACATTACCGTTATAGCATTTAACCACAACCGATTAACGAGAATTAAAGTTCATAAACGTGAAAGCACGATCGTAGATCTCTAATAAACAAGAATGCATAGGTTAAAAGCACTAGTCTACCGCATGTCTAGGTACTTTCGATCCCGTCGAGCGTAAAACCAAACAAATTAATCCACCGCATGATACAATTTGTTTGAAATCACACCACCAACCAAGATTAGATCAGTCCACCGCATGACATACTCTAAACGTGGAAGGCTAAAAGCATTCATTATTTAAAACAAAGCTACGAAGCACATTTCACTCGTTAAGGGACTGCCGAATACGGCTAGATAGCCGATTCGGGTTCCATGAAGAAGGAACAAGCTTTGTCAACGATGATAGACCTATCAGATCGATCTCGAGCTCTAATCCACCGGATGATTAGTTCTAAAACGACCCAAAAACCTGCATCTACCGCATGATACCCGGCTCTGTCAAGATCATTAATGGAATGAGAATTTCTGTCATGAAATCCACAATACTTCTTGTCTTTCACTCCTTCAGGCCGAAGCATAGAATGCCCCTCTGGTAATTTGATTCGGCCTTCTTTCACAAGGAAATCAAACAATTTGTCTCCTTTAGTCACGTCAAAATCATATGTGCCCTTAGTCTGTTTAATCCACTTCTGATTCACTGCAATCGGCTCTTTGCCCCACACTATTTCTGTTGCAGCTACCTCTTCATTGTCCTCATACTCATCTTCTTGATCTGCTCTTTCGAGGAATTGGTTGTAAATATCGGCTACATCATTTTGCTTGGCAAATCTACCATCTTTCTTGAGGCCATATGCTTGGTTACTCATCAATGCCAATTTCTTTGATAACTGGCCCAGATCTTCAAACTCCATTCCAAACAGCTTTTCACGAATTGCAGGTAGCATCCCAGTCACAGCCATACTAGCCAACTGATCATCTGGAATATTTAGAGAAAAGCACATATTCTTTGTCTCCCTGAATCTTCTGAGGAATTCTGTGGGTGTTTCATTAAATCTTTGCCTCATGCTAGTCAAATCAACCAATTTCTTCTCAGTGCTGCCAGTGTAGTAATGAGCATGAAATTTCTTTTCTAGGTCCTTCCAAGTGCAAATTGACTGAGCAGGTAATGAAGCAAACCATCTAAAAGCTGGACCTGTTAATGACAATGGGAAGTATCTTATTCTGAAAGCCTCATCTGCTGAAGCCTCACCAAGTTGCATCAAATACCGTGCTATATGCTCCACAGTACTAGTGTCATCCTGTCCTGAAAATTTAGTAAATTCTGTAGGCACTTTAACTCTGTTAGGCAATGACACCCTTTGATACCATTCTGGGAAAGGCGATGAGTACATGTATCCCTGATTTTTAGGCTTCAGACCGAACTGATTTTGCAATACATCGGTCATTTTTTGTACCATGATATCAACATTGGTATCTTGATTCTCTGGCCTTCCAGTAGGCATTCCTGCAGCACCATGATATCCAGGATTGGGTAGAGCATCAATAGCATTATAATCCATGAATTCTGAATATCCATTCCCATACATATCCCTTTGCAGCCTGTTTTTCAAAGGAGATATTTTATAAGCAGAAGCAGGTGGATTCCCTGTAGTACCGAATGCCGCTTCACCAAATGTGCGAGGTTTTGGCACTGCTTGCTGAGGATCTTGCTGAATTGGGCGACCATTCGCATCTTTTGTCCCAGAAGCTCCAGTTTCTCCAACATTGTCTTTTCCATGCGGCTTTTGAGTTGTCGTGTGTGGACCGAAGTACGTTGGTCCACCAGGTGGCCCATATTCCCGCTCAAAAGTTTTATCCACGCTCTGACCAAAAATACTGATCATTATCAATCGAAAACTGTTCAAGAATGCAGTATTGTGATTGGTCATTGTTTCTCCCAGAGCCTTGTACAATAAGCAAGAAAAATGCTCTCTTTCTTCATCTGAGCTCATGTCTGACTGTCCAGGCAGCAAGACTCTTGGCAGTTCTGTCTTGAGAAAAGGTGCACCACTCCTGTTTTTGCCGAAAGACAGCAAGCACTTTTTAGTGAACTGCTCTACAGCAGCTTTCACCATCTGTTGTTGCTCTTCAGTCAGTTCTTCAAGAGTGACATCCAACAATTCTTTTAATTCAGGCATCTTCAAAACTTGAGTGTCCCACCGGGCGTGCCAAAAGGTGTGTTGACGCAAAATATGCAGTTCGCGCCAAGCACACAGCAAGCCGAATCAGCTGGCTTCACACGTGGCCCTGGCTTTCGAATTCCGGAGGCGTGCCAGTCAGTTTTCCCTGAAAACTAACAAAGGAAGAAAACGTTTAGATAAAAACCTGGAACGTGCCGGCTTGATACCAGACAGTTCCATTTGTACGGCTCGCAAAGCCAGTCTTGATCGATATATAGCTACGGGCGAGCTATCTATCAATAATCCATGCATTCGGTACGTATTCGGCAAAAGCACGTAAGAAAGATCGCATTGCCGACCGCATGACGTCATCGTGACGATAGATCGGTCTTTAACTACACAAAGCAAAGCAGCACATATCCATGACCGATTATCGAGTACAAATATAATGTGAAAAATAAATAAAAGGGTGAGTCGTGATCGTGAATCCAAAGTAAACAAGAATGCATAGGCCGAAAGCAGCACCCGTCAAGCATGGCAACAAACGAGTTAATCCACCGCATGATACGACTTGTTTGAAACCACGCCACCAACCAAAATTAGATCAATCCACCGCATGATACAATCTAATCATGAAAGGCTAAAAGCATGCATTGTCTAAAGCAAACTCGCGAACACGTTTCACTCGTTAAGGTACTGCCGAATACGGCTAGACAGCCGATTCGGGTTCCGCGAAGAAGGAACAAGCTCTGTCAACGATGATGGACCTATCAGATCGATCTCGAGCTCTAATCCACCGGATGATTAGTTCTAAAACGACCCAAAAACCTGCATCTACCGCATGATACCCGGCTCTGTCAAGATCCATGCACAATCAACAGGCTTGAACCCGCGACACGTGGCAATCTAGATCGACTCGGATTCGGCTATGTAGAGATAACGTGATCATGCCTTGCAATGAGTCGAGACCGAACCTAACCGATCTAGATTGGGCAAAAAGAGTGTTGTATGAATTAAACATAAAGTAAAACCCAGACAACACAGGGTAACTTAATGAATCTACTAGACCTTGCCAAAATCTAATAGAGCCGATAACTTGGTCCATACTAGATCTTAGCCCACCGCATGGCTTATGACCTAACAGAGGAACCTTCTTGAACCACGCTTAAATCCACCGCATGATACTAAGCATGAAAACAAAACTACTTGCATCAAAGCTTAAATCCACCGCATGATACTAAGCATGATACAAGGTTGCCGGTACTTACGGAGGTCGACGGATCGATGATTCCCCTCGAAGAACTCGACGACACGACTAAAGGACTCGAAAAGGTGGCGCGAGGCCGGTTTGTTGTAAGATTGTTCGATCCCTATTACAGCTGCCATGGGTTTATATTTATACCCAGGTCTTGATACAACTCCTAGTCGGACACGACTACAATACTTGTTTCTAAAAATAAATGACGAATCTTCGTGCCCATATTGCTTTCCTTGTTCGAACCGGCCTTTTCCTTATATTGATCCACGTCATCATGCCTTCCCGAATCCTACCGCTTTTCGCCTGCGGGATAATGCCTCTGCCGAATGATGACGCATGTTGACCAAAAATGCTTACCATTATATGCCGAAAGCTGTTCAAGAACGCAGCATTGTGATTGGTCATTGCTTCCCCCAAAGCTTTGTATAACAAGCCCGAAAATCTCTCCCTCTCTTCCTCTTCAGTAAAATCAGATTGCCCAGGAAGGAGAACCTGGAACTCTCTGAATGTTTCCAAATTTCTGACAGTCTTGACATCCCTTATAATATTCAAAGCAATCTTCCAACATTGTCGGCCAGTAATATCCAGTTCTTCTAATAACCCACTTCATTCGGTAGGCCGATTGATGTGCTCCACAAAACCCATCATGTACTTCACTCATCAACCTTTTTGCTTCTTCATGATTTAGGCAATGTAACAGCACTCCATCCAGGGATTTATAATACAAATTATCATCAAGAAGAACAAACTTTAAAGCTTTATACCTGAGCTTTCTAGAAACAAAGCCGAATACGACTCGATAAGAATCCCAAACGACATGAGAACCGATCGGCTGGAAAATCCTTTCCACCTTCCGAAACAAGTGTTGTAGTCGTGTCCGACTAGTCCTGACTAATCAACTGTATTTTTGTAACTACTGAAATACCAGGCTTAAAGTGTAACACACGCTGGCATGTTCTTTATTCTATTTTAAAGCCTAAGCACATGTAGACATGTTCTTTGTTCTTAACTTGCATCCATTTAACATTTGGATTCTATCTGACTCCATACCAGGGACACAGCTTTTGCCCAAAACCTTATTCTCCTACCCTGACAGAAGTTACAAGATCCTCTTTACTGATGTTACTTGATGCCATTATTCTTATTTATCTGAAGCCAATTCTCATAAGTCATAAAATGTTATCATATATTGCCTTCATTTTAAATTACTATTCGTTGTTGACTTTTTCTCATAATGTTTGACCATTCATCTTATTCAAAAAATTATGCAAGTATCATTTATTTTGCTTGTGGCTTACTTTATCATCACATATACCATATACCTTAAGTATGGCTTATTTTTTCATATATTTGGACAGCTCTGGTGCTCATTTCATACCTTTTACATGCATTAGTCCTGACTAATCAACTGTATTTTTGCAACTACTGAAATACCAGGCTTAAAGTGTAACACACGCAGTCATGTTCTTTATTCTATTTTAAAGCCTAAGGCCTAAGCACATGTAGACATGTCCTTTGTTCTTAACTTGCATCCATTTAACATTTGGATTCTATCTGACTCCATACCAGGGACACAGCTTTTGCCCAAAACCTTATTCTCCTACCCTGACAGAAGTTACAAGATCCTCTTTACTGATGTTACTTGATGCCATTATTCTTATTTATCTGAAGCCAATTCTCATAAGTCATAAAATGTTATCATATATTGCCTTCATTTTAAATTACTATTCGTTGTTGACTTTTTCTCATAATGTTTGACCATTCATCTTATTCAAAAAATTATGCAAGTATCATTTATTTTGCTTGTGGCTTACTTTATCATCACATATACCATATACCTTAAGTATGGCTTATTTTTTCATATATTTGGACAGCTCTGGTGCTCATTTCATACCTTTTACATGCATTAGTCCTGACTAATCAACTGTATTTTTGCAACTACTGAAATACCAGGCTTAAAGTGTAACACACGCAGTCATGTTCTTTATTCTATTTTAAAGCCTAAGGCCTAAGCACATGTAGACATGTCCTTTGTTCTTAACTTGCATCCATTTAACATTTGGATTCTATCTGACTCCATACCAGGGACACAGCTTTTGCCCAAAACCTTATTCTCCTACCCTGACAGAAGTTACAAGATCCTCTTTACTGATGTTACTTGATGCCATTATTCTTATTTATCTGAAGCCAATTCTCATAAGTCATAAAATGTTATCATATATTGCCTTCATTTTAAATTACTATTCGTTGTTGACTTTTTCTCATAATGTTTGACCATTCATCTTATTCAAAAAATTATGCAAGTATCATTTATTTTGCTTGTGGCTTACTTTATCATCACATATACCATATACCTTAAGTATGGCTTATTTTTTCATATATTTGGACAGCTCTGGTGCTCATTTCATACCTTTTACATGCATTAGTCCTGACTAATCAACTGTATTTTTGCAACTACTGAAATACCAGGCTTAAAGTGTAACACACGCAGTCATGTTCTTTATTCTATTTTAAAGCCTAAGGCCTAAGCACATGTAGACATGTCCTTTGTTCTTAACTTGCATCCATTTAACATTTGGATTCTATCTGACTCCATACCAGGGACACAGCTTTTGCCCAAAACCTTATTCTCCTACCCTGACAGAAGTTACAAGATCCTCTTTACTGATGTTACTTGATGCCATTATTCTTATTTATCTGAAGCCAATTCTCATAAGTCATAAAATGTTATCATATATTGCCTTCATTTTAAATTACTATTCGTTGTTGACTTTTTCTCATAATGTTTGACCATTCATCTTATTCAAAAAATTATGCAAGTATCATTTATTTTGCTTGTGGCTTACTTTATCATCACATATACCATATACCTTAAGTATGGCTTATTTTTTCATATATTTGGACAGCTCTGGTGCTCATTTCATACCTTTTACATGCATTAGTCCTGACTAATCAACTGTATTTTTGCAACTACTGAAATACCAGGCTTAAAGTGTAACACACGCAGTCATGTTCTTTATTCTATTTTAAAGCCTAAGGCCTAAGCACATGTAGACATGTCCTTTGTTCTTAACTTGCATCCATTTAACATTTGGATTCTATCTGACTCCATACCAGGGACACAGCTTTTGCCCAAAACCTTATTCTCCTACCCTGACAGAAGTTACAAGATCCTCTTTACTGATGTTACTTGATGCCATTATTCTTATTTATCTGAAGCCAATTCTCATAAGTCATAAAATGTTATCATATATTGCCTTCATTTTAAATTACTATTCGTTGTTGACTTTTTCTCATAATGTTTGACCATTCATCTTATTCAAAAAATTATGCAAGTATCATTTATTTTGCTTGTGGCTTACTTTATCATCACATATACCATATACCTTAAGTATGGCTTATTTTTTCATATATTTGGACAGCTCTGGTGCTCATTTCATACCTTTTACATGCATTAGTCCTGACTAATCAACTGTATTTTTGCAACTACTGAAATACCAGGCTTAAAGTGTAACACACGCAGTCATGTTCTTTATTCTATTTTAAAGCCTAAGGCCTAAGCACATGTAGACATGTCCTTTGTTCTTAACTTGCATCCATTTAACATTTGGATTCTATCTGACTCCATACCAGGGACACAGCTTTTGCCCAAAACCTTATTCTCCTACCCTGACAGAAGTTACAAGATCCTCTTTACTGATGTTACTTGATGCCATTATTCTTATTTATCTGAAGCCAATTCTCATAAGTCATAAAATGTTATCATATATTGCCTTCATTTTAAATTACTATTCGTTGTTGACTTTTTCTCATAATGTTTGACCATTCATCTTATTCAAAAAATTATGCAAGTATCATTTATTTTGCTTGTGGCTTACTTTATCATCACATATACCATATACCTTAAGTATGGCTTATTTTTTCATATATTTGGACAGCTCTGGTGCTCATTTCATACCTTTTACATGCATTAGTCCTGACTAATCAACTGTATTTTTGCAACTACTGAAATACCAGGCTTAAAGTGTAACACACGCAGTCATGTTCTTTATTCTATTTTAAAGCCTAAGGCCTAAGCACATGTAGACATGTCCTTTGTTCTTAACTTGCATCCATTTAACATTTGGATTCTATCTGACTCCATACCAGGGACACAGCTTTTGCCCAAAACCTTATTCTCCTACCCTGACAGAAGTTACAAGATCCTCTTTACTGATGTTACTTGATGCCATTATTCTTATTTATCTGAAGCCAATTCTCATAAGTCATAAAATGTTATCATATATTGCCTTCATTTTAAATTACTATTCGTTGTTGACTTTTTCTCATAATGTTTGACCATTCATCTTATTCAAAAAATTATGCAAGTATCATTTATTTTGCTTGTGGCTTACTTTATCATCACATATACCATATACCTTAAGTATGGCTTATTTTTTCATATATTTGGACAGCTCTGGTGCTCATTTCATACCTTTTACATGCATTAGTCCTGACTAATCAACTGTATTTTTGCAACTACTGAAATACCAGGCTTAAAGTGTAACACACGCAGTCATGTTCTTTATTCTATTTTAAAGCCTAAGGCCTAAGCACATGTAGACATGTCCTTTGTTCTTAACTTGCATCCATTTAACATTTGGATTCTATCTGACTCCATACCAGGGACACAGCTTTTGCCCAAAACCTTATTCTCCTACCCTGACAGAAGTTACAAGATCCTCTTTACTGATGTTACTTGATGCCATTATTCTTATTTATCTGAAGCCAATTCTCATAAGTCATAAAATGTTATCATATATTGCCTTCATTTTAAATTACTATTCGTTGTTGACTTTTTCTCATAATGTTTGACCATTCATCTTATTCAAAAAATTATGCAAGTATCATTTATTTTGCTTGTGGCTTACTTTATCATCACATATACCATATACCTTAAGTATGGCTTATTTTTTCATATATTTGGACAGCTCTGGTGCTCATTTCATACCTTTTACATGCATTAGTCCTGACTAATCAACTGTATTTTTGCAACTACTGAAATACCAGGCTTAAAGTGTAACACACGCAGTCATGTTCTTTATTCTATTTTAAAGCCTAAGGCCTAAGCACATGTAGACATGTCCTTTGTTCTTAACTTGCATCCATTTAACATTTGGATTCTATCTGACTCCATACCAGGGACACAGCTTTTGCCCAAAACCTTATTCTCCTACCCTGACAGAAGTTACAAGATCCTCTTTACTGATGTTACTTGATGCCATTATTCTTATTTATCTGAAGCCAATTCTCATAAGTCATAAAATGTTATCATATATTGCCTTCATTTTAAATTACTATTCGTTGTTGACTTTTTCTCATAATGTTTGACCATTCATCTTATTCAAAAAATTATGCAAGTATCATTTATTTTGCTTGTGGCTTACTTTATCATCACATATACCATATACCTTAAGTATGGCTTATTTTTTCATATATTTGGACAGCTCTGGTGCTCATTTCATACCTTTTACATGCATTAGTCCTGACTAATCAACTGTATTTTTGCAACTACTGAAATACCAGGCTTAAAGTGTAACACACGCAGTCATGTTCTTTATTCTATTTTAAAGCCTAAGGCCTAAGCACATGTAGACATGTCCTTTGTTCTTAACTTGCATCCATTTAACATTTGGATTCTATCTGACTCCATACCAGGGACACAGCTTTTGCCCAAAACCTTATTCTCCTACCCTGACAGAAGTTACAAGATCCTCTTTACTGATGTTACTTGATGCCATTATTCTTATTTATCTGAAGCCAATTCTCATAAGTCATAAAATGTTATCATATATTGCCTTCATTTTAAATTACTATTCGTTGTTGACTTTTTCTCATAATGTTTGACCATTCATCTTATTCAAAAAATTATGCAAGTATCATTTATTTTGCTTGTGGCTTACTTTATCATCACATATACCATATACCTTAAGTATGGCTTATTTTTTCATATATTTGGACAGCTCTGGTGCTCATTTCATACCTTTTACATGCATTAGTCCTGACTAATCAACTGTATTTTTGCAACTACTGAAATACCAGGCTTAAAGTGTAACACACGCAGTCATGTTCTTTATTCTATTTTAAAGCCTAAGGCCTAAGCACATGTAGACATGTCCTTTGTTCTTAACTTGCATCCATTTAACATTTGGATTCTATCTGACTCCATACCAGGGACACAGCTTTTGCCCAAAACCTTATTCTCCTACCCTGACAGAAGTTACAAGATCCTCTTTACTGATGTTACTTGATGCCATTATTCTTATTTATCTGAAGCCAATTCTCATAAGTCATAAAATGTTATCATATATTGCCTTCATTTTAAATTACTATTCGTTGTTGACTTTTTCTCATAATGTTTGACCATTCATCTTATTCAAAAAATTATGCAAGTATCATTTATTTTGCTTGTGGCTTACTTTATCATCACATATACCATATACCTTAAGTATGGCTTATTTTTTCATATATTTGGACAGCTCTGGTGCTCATTTCATACCTTTTACATGCATTAGTCCTGACTAATCAACTGTATTTTTGCAACTACTGAAATACCAGGCTTAAAGTGTAACACACGCAGTCATGTTCTTTATTCTATTTTAAAGCCTAAGGCCTAAGCACATGTAGACATGTCCTTTGTTCTTAACTTGCATCCATTTAACATTTGGATTCTATCTGACTCCATACCAGGGACACAGCTTTTGCCCAAAACCTTATTCTCCTACCCTGACAGAAGTTACAAGATCCTCTTTACTGATGTTACTTGATGCCATTATTCTTATTTATCTGAAGCCAATTCTCATAAGTCATAAAATGTTATCATATATTGCCTTCATTTTAAATTACTATTCGTTGTTGACTTTTTCTCATAATGTTTGACCATTCATCTTATTCAAAAAATTATGCAAGTATCATTTATTTTGCTTGTGGCTTACTTTATCATCACATATACCATATACCTTAAGTATGGCTTATTTTTTCATATATTTGGACAGCTCTGGTGCTCATTTCATACCTTTTACATGCATTAGTCCTGACTAATCAACTGTATTTTTGCAACTACTGAAATACCAGGCTTAAAGTGTAACACACGCAGTCATGTTCTTTATTCTATTTTAAAGCCTAAGGCCTAAGCACATGTAGACATGTCCTTTGTTCTTAACTTGCATCCATTTAACATTTGGATTCTATCTGACTCCATACCAGGGACACAGCTTTTGCCCAAAACCTTATTCTCCTACCCTGACAGAAGTTACAAGATCCTCTTTACTGATGTTACTTGATGCCATTATTCTTATTTATCTGAAGCCAATTCTCATAAGTCATAAAATGTTATCATATATTGCCTTCATTTTAAATTACTATTCGTTGTTGACTTTTTCTCATAATGTTTGACCATTCATCTTATTCAAAAAATTATGCAAGTATCATTTATTTTGCTTGTGGCTTACTTTATCATCACATATACCATATACCTTAAGTATGGCTTATTTTTTCATATATTTGGACAGCTCTGGTGCTCATTTCATACCTTTTACATGCATTAGTCCTGACTAATCAACTGTATTTTTGCAACTACTGAAATACCAGGCTTAAAGTGTAACACACGCAGTCATGTTCTTTATTCTATTTTAAAGCCTAAGGCCTAAGCACATGTAGACATGTCCTTTGTTCTTAACTTGCATCCATTTAACATTTGGATTCTATCTGACTCCATACCAGGGACACAGCTTTTGCCCAAAACCTTATTCTCCTACCCTGACAGAAGTTACAAGATCCTCTTTACTGATGTTACTTGATGCCATTATTCTTATTTATCTGAAGCCAATTCTCATAAGTCATAAAATGTTATCATATATTGCCTTCATTTTAAATTACTATTCGTTGTTGACTTTTTCTCATAATGTTTGACCATTCATCTTATTCAAAAAATTATGCAAGTATCATTTATTTTGCTTGTGGCTTACTTTATCATCACATATACCATATACCTTAAGTATGGCTTATTTTTTCATATATTTGGACAGCTCTGGTGCTCATTTCATACCTTTTACATGCATTAGTCCTGACTAATCAACTGTATTTTTGCAACTACTGAAATACCAGGCTTAAAGTGTAACACACGCAGTCATGTTCTTTATTCTATTTTAAAGCCTAAGGCCTAAGCACATGTAGACATGTCCTTTGTTCTTAACTTGCATCCATTTAACATTTGGATTCTATCTGACTCCATACCAGGGACACAGCTTTTGCCCAAAACCTTATTCTCCTACCCTGACAGAAGTTACAAGATCCTCTTTACTGATGTTACTTGATGCCATTATTCTTATTTATCTGAAGCCAATTCTCATAAGTCATAAAATGTTATCATATATTGCCTTCATTTTAAATTACTATTCGTTGTTGACTTTTTCTCATAATGTTTGACCATTCATCTTATTCAAAAAATTATGCAAGTATCATTTATTTTGCTTGTGGCTTACTTTATCATCACATATACCATATACCTTAAGTATGGCTTATTTTTTCATATATTTGGACAGCTCTGGTGCTCATTTCATACCTTTTACATGCATTAGTCCTGACTAATCAACTGTATTTTTGCAACTACTGAAATACCAGGCTTAAAGTGTAACACACGCAGTCATGTTCTTTATTCTATTTTAAAGCCTAAGGCCTAAGCACATGTAGACATGTCCTTTGTTCTTAACTTGCATCCATTTAACATTTGGATTCTATCTGACTCCATACCAGGGACACAGCTTTTGCCCAAAACCTTATTCTCCTACCCTGACAGAAGTTACAAGATCCTCTTTACTGATGTTACTTGATGCCATTATTCTTATTTATCTGAAGCCAATTCTCATAAGTCATAAAATGTTATCATATATTGCCTTCATTTTAAATTACTATTCGTTGTTGACTTTTTCTCATAATGTTTGACCATTCATCTTATTCAAAAAATTATGCAAGTATCATTTATTTTGCTTGTGGCTTACTTTATCATCACATATACCATATACCTTAAGTATGGCTTATTTTTTCATATATTTGGACAGCTCTGGTGCTCATTTCATACCTTTTACATGCATTAGTCCTGACTAATCAACTGTATTTTTGCAACTACTGAAATACCAGGCTTAAAGTGTAACACACGCAGTCATGTTCTTTATTCTATTTTAAAGCCTAAGGCCTAAGCACATGTAGACATGTCCTTTGTTCTTAACTTGCATCCATTTAACATTTGGATTCTATCTGACTCCATACCAGGGACACAGCTTTTGCCCAAAACCTTATTCTCCTACCCTGACAGAAGTTACAAGATCCTCTTTACTGATGTTACTTGATGCCATTATTCTTATTTATCTGAAGCCAATTCTCATAAGTCATAAAATGTTATCATATATTGCCTTCATTTTAAATTACTATTCGTTGTTGACTTTTTCTCATAATGTTAGAGCAACTCCCTTGCCGAATCGGCGACGGACTCCCGACCGCAGAATGCCTTTGCCGAATCGTTCTCGAAGATAAGTTTTCTTTGACTGAACGATGTTTATCTTTTCATCAATTCCGGCCCACATGTCAGCCTCTTCCTGGTGTCATTTTTTGGTGTCAACACTTATCGGATAGTGCTAGTTTTCTGACATATTTGGCATTAATCGCACAACAATTTAACAATTTCACGATATCTAAAATTCTAAATGTGTCTCGCGGTATTTGATGGATCAGATTTGTCTGACATTTTACATATTTTCTTAGTGTTCCAGGTTCCGAATTTATTCGTATCTGCGTTATTAATAGGCTCCTTGGTGGCTTATTGTTAGAACCGGCGCCCCACAAGAACTTCGGTTGGCTTATTCGTATATGAATATATCACGAGCTCTCGCCCTGGACTAACCAGATAGATGATCGCGTAGGAGTCCAGGCCCTGGACCAACTAGACGATTGCATAGGAGACTTGGAATCCAGCACTAGAGAGACCCCAGTACCCCATGCTCGGCCGTCCTGGGCCAACGAGCACTCAGCAATAAAATTAGGGCGTTGCTAGCGCCCGGACGTCCGGACGGAGGAAAAAAATCGGACGGTGGGGCCCACAAATTTGCAACATCAAAAAAGTTATCCGCAACATTAAAAATTAACATTTGCAACAAAAAAACAGAGGGAAAAAAGAGGGCGACGTGGCGCAACCAGAACCAAGTATTCTTCACCAACGCACCGTAGCATGAAAAAAATCCCGCTACAACATGGCATGATGTTGCATGCAACATCAAAAAATAATGTATGCAACATCAATAAATAGTATATGCAACATGAATAGTCAACGTCTGCAACATTAAAACAGCGTCTCGTAGCACTCGGTCACGCACGGCAGCAGACGAAAAAATTCGAATGAAAATGCAACATCCGGATGAAACACTTGCAACATGCATGCGAAACATATGCAACATCGCAACATCCCAGATTTATTTCTGCAACATTTATATCAAACAGTTGCAACATTCTTCTAGAACATCCGAAACACGTGAAACATTCTGTTGCAACATGGAGCGAAACCCTAGAACATTGCAGATCTAATCTTGCAACATTCTCATCAAACAGCTGCAACATTCACCTAGAATGTCTTAAACACACAAAATATACTCTTGCAACATCGAGCAAAACCCTTAAAAGAGCAAATGTGTCGCCTACCTCCCCTCGCCACCCGTCCCTCTGCTCTCCCATCGGCAATCATACATATCCCTTTGCATCCTGTTTTTCAAAGGAGATATTTTGTAAGCAGAAGCAGGTGGATTCCCCGTAGTACCGAATGTCGCTTCACCAAATGTGCGAGGTTTTGGTACTGCTTGCTGAGGATCTTGCTGAATTAGGCGACCATTCGCATCTTTTGTCCCAGAAGCTCCAGTTTCTCCAACATCGTCTTTACCATGTTCCTTTTTGGTATCTTGATTCACATCAAGCAAAACCCTTAAAAGAGCAAATGTGTCACCTACCTCCCCTCGCCACCCCTCCCTCTGCTCTCCCATCGGCAAGCCACCCTCTCCCCTGCTCGCCGGCGACGGATCCGCTGCATCCATGGCCGGCTCGAGCCGGCGGCGGTGGTGACGCGGAGGAGGGGAGCCACCGCCTGCGCGGAGGAGCGACGAGGGAGGCGGCGGTGACACGGAGGAGCGGCGCGGAGGAGTGGTGCGTCAGCGGCGGCGCGCGACGCGCGGAGGAGCAGCATGGAGGAGCAAAGGGCAAGCGGCGGCGACGGCGGCGCAGTCGACGACGAGCTTCCTGCCTTCTTCCTCGCGGAGGCAGCCGCCTCGAGGACGGAAAGGAGCAGCTCACCGACGCCGAGCTCGAGGGCGGAGAGGATCAGGAGCAGCTCGTCGGCACCGGCCTCGAGGGCGGAAAGGAGCAGCTCGTCGACGCCGGGCTCGAGGGCGGAGAGGAGCAGGAACAGCTCGCCGGCACCGGCCTCAAGGACGGAAAGGAGCAGCTCGCCGATGCCGGGCTCGAGGGCGGAGAGGAGCCGGCGCCGGATCTAGGGGATGGAGGGGAGCAGCTTGCTGGTACCGGTGCCGGCTCGGGCGGATGGAAGCGACGGGGCGAGCAGATAAGGACGGGAGAGAGAGGGGCAAGGGATAAAGACGGAGAGGCGTCCGACGCATCGGACGTCTGTGTCTTAGCATTTCCGATTAGAGAAAGGTGTTTCAACAGTTCTCCTTTCTCTTATCCCCTTTCCATCTCCCTCTACAAGTGAGACCTACTTGTCAATGGGTAAACCACTTCCTCCTCCCCTCTTCTTCTACCTTTCTCTATTCTCCAAGAAGCAGGACTCCATGGCGCCGCTGCCTCCCACTTCGGCTACCACTACCACCATGGCGCGGCCCCCACGCGGCCTCATGTACGGTTCGGAGAGAGAGAGAGAGTGGGGAAGGAGGAAAGGGGATTGAGAAAAGGGTGGAGTTGATTGAGAAAAGAAAGGGGGGAGAAAGGGTGGAAAAGAGGATTGAGAAAAAATAAAGGGAAAGGGGATTGTGAAAGGGGATCTGTTGGAGAGGTGTTTTTTTTCTATTAACCCCCTTTAGCTAGAAATACAGGGAAAGGGATTGTTACTGGGGAACTGTTGGAGTTGGTCTTAGGGGCTGCCGGGCTGGGCCAGTCTACTCCGTATATATTTTCTCCACACCGTACCACCTCGTGGATGCCCGATCGATCCTTGCGATCCAGATATCTAGACCGCCCGCGGGTCGGAGTCGAAGACAGGAGAGATGGCGCCAGAGGAAGAGATGATGGGCACAGAGCCTGCGGGGAAGACCGCGGAGAAGAAGAAGAAAAAGCGGGTGACGATGCGGCTGTCGCAGGATCGGATCGACCGCATCCTGGCGATACCCCCAAGGACGAGACCCTTCCCCGTGCTGAGCGAGAAGGTGCTCGCCACGATCAAGTCTTGCCCCGAGGATCGGGAGAAGTACAGGGCGATGATGGCCGAGGCGGCGGCTAGGGTGTACAAGTCGCGGGAGGACGTGAAGCGGGAGCATGACTATGTCCACGAGGAGCTTGCCGCGCTAGGATACGTCGAGCGTGAGATCGAGGCCACCGACGACGAAGGAGAAGAGGACGGCGGCGACACCTGATCAAACAAAATTATAGGCATGGATATGCTTAGAGGCGCATATTCTCTAGCTAGTGGCCATTGTGAGCCGTGACCGTTTTGGTTAAGTGTAGATTGCATAATTAGAAGTGATTTGTTTCATATTAACATGCACTTTGCATAATTAATGGAAGTGATTTGTTTCATATTACTCTCTCCGTCCATCTTTGATATGCATATAAGGGCAATTCCAACCCAATAACTAGGATGATGTCCATAGCATTAAATAAGGTGCCATGTAGGACAAAAGATGATGTGACAAGTGAGTTAACGAAGAAAGAGGAGGAAACCGGGTCTTACATGAGACATGGTTTCTACACGCTATCCAAGACAAGATGAGAGAGGAGTTCGTGGTCCAGTCTGTTGATATGATAAGTGTGGAGGAATATATCGTCCTGGGACTGGGGCAAACCTTGACCGCCGCGTGCAGAGGCAAAGATTTCCCGGGAACGTAAATGGGTGGATGATTGGGTCAAGGCAACGAGACCGAGATGCCCGCAGTCCGCACGAAACCACAAAAGCGTTTCAAACAATCCAAGCTCACGCAGCAAGGGATCGGATCGGATCGGATCGGATCGGCAAGTTAATTAATAACCAGCTTTTAATTTGGTGAACACTTGCGAATAGTACTCTAGAAAGAAAACTTGTGCCAATCTGATCACTTGCGATGATCATGTCATTCATGTCATCAAAATTACAAGGACCGCCCCGTGTTTATATCGCATCATATCTCTGTCTTACGCTCTCTATGTAAGCGAGTCTAATCGAACTGATTTCTAGTTTCTACATGTAAATGCACCTTGATTTGTACACATGTATACACTCTTGATTTCTACATGTATATACATACACCCCGGTAGGTATCCTCTACCATCTGTTAATTACTGCACCGGTGGCTGTCGGCGGCGACGGCGCGTCGGAACTCGTCGGCGGCGCACGGGATCCGGAGCACGCCCTTCTGGTCGTACCCGAACTCCCGCTCCGCCATCTCCAGCAGCGCCCGCACGCACGGCTGCGCCAGCGCCCGCACCTCCACCACCACGCGCTCCTCCGGCCCCTCCTCCCCGCCGACCACCACCGCCACGCACCCCCGCGGCACGCCGCCGCCCTCCTGGTGGTGATGGATCAGCCGCTCCCGCATCTCCCCCCTGCCCTGCTTGCCGCCGGAGATGAAGCTCTTCTTCTTCCAGTTCATGCCGCCGATCGAGAGGATGACGATGACGATGAGCACGGTCGTCGGTGCAATCAGCAGCTAGCCTCGGCCGGCAGGGAATGTCAATCGTCTCGTCTGGCGCTAGCTCTCGATCGGAGGCTGCTGCAAGGGTAGGGGGCGTGTGTGTATATATAGGGGGTCGAGTGGTCAACGTGTGAGGAGGTAGTAGGATAGGAATGTCACATGATTGGGACATGAACGCTCGTGTCGTCCAATCTCTTGACCCGTGTTTCGTTTCGTTGACAGAGCCACAGAGGTGGGAGGGAGGAAGGGAAGCAAGGAAACAGGCCGGCCTCTGACCGGCCGGCCGGTCAGGTCCGGCCCAATTCAGCGGCCACGGGCCGAGTTTCTATACGGTTTACCCCGGTTTCCATGCAGCTACGTTCGGCTCTACTTACTATACTATACTGGCAGCAATGCATGTAGTGTTGATATGCTTCAATGCTTAATTGAGTAGGTACCGTATATAAAAAGGTTTTATGGAAAAAATTAGGTCAAAAGGTAAGTACATATCGCAAAAGGATAAAGGTAAAAGAAAAGGTAAGTAAACCAACCGTGGTTGGGCGAGCCGGATCGGATGAACCAGACCCCAGAGCGAGTGAGCCGGTCGTGGCCAGTTGCCACGCAGAAAAGGTTGACGTGGGTCGGGGCAGCCGGGCAGGCAGCCGCCCAGATGTTGCCGTAAACGTGACCCGAATTCAAAATTTGCAAACACCCAGTTTTATATTGCGAGAAACCGCTGGTTCTGACCCGGTCCAGATTCATGGCGTCCAATCACCGTGGAGACACCACCAATTTGTTGCCAAAGCAAGCGGGGAATCAAATCATCATCATCCGTCCTAAATTAAAGTAAAACCCACATTTTGCGAAGACCTAAGTTGTTGATTCGATGCGATGCGAAGCGAGGATTTATAATTTCCTATCAGTAAGTCCGGCCAGATAACGCGTGGAGAAAAAGCAAGGTAAGAAACTCGTGGTCGATCAGAGCTTTTTCACGGCGGCGACGAGAGAATCTTGAGCTCCAAGCCCCGACCTGCAGGTTCCATTCTCTTTCTGAATTCTCGGCAACCCCTCGTGTGCGTGCGTATCTTCTCTTTAATCTGTCTGTCTACTCGATATATTCAATGGGCAGGTTCATGTTGGCGACAGGATTTGCTCCGCTTTCTGCTTTTCGATTCAAACTTCCACGCCGACGCCCAGAGCTCTTGAGTGACGAGGCTGCTGATCTCAATTCTCTTTCTGAATTCACGGTCTCTGCTGGTCACCATCCGGCAGTGTATTCGTTTCTGAGTGTTGTTGGTCCTTGATTCCATCCATTCCATAAAACCTGACATTTAGGACAAGGTTTGGATCAAACATTGAGAATATAAATCATCAATAACTTTTAAATTATTGAGTTTGCAAATGTGAAAAGTATATGAATAGATTTATCTTGAAAAATACTTTCATAAAAGTATACATATATCACTATTCGATAAATATTTATATAATAATAAGAGGTCAATGTTGTGTTTTGGAGACCGTGTCGCTGTCTTAAACGTCAAGTTTTATGGAATGGAGGGAGTACTAGTTTCATGATGATGTGGAGGCTATGGACATCACTACTAATGTCTTGGGTTGAGACTGCCCTAAGGGAGTAACACAAAGACTAAGAAAAAATTAATCTCTCCTAGCATGCAAAAGCCGATTGATCATACATTAAATAGAGTACGAGTACCAAACACGTCCAATCAGTTCAAGGCGGAACGGACTTCAACAATAAATACACATATTAATTTTGGACTTTTTTCACCTCTAAGCACCGGATCGCCGCCGTACGGACCTAGCATCGAACGGCAGCCTTTTACCTGTAAAACTCGCATCACAACATGGCACATTGGCACACATGCTGCTTGCAGCATATATAACACTAGAAAATTTCTTCTTCAATAACATATCCAAAACACGATTTGCAACATCACGAAATATTTTTTAAAAATAGCTCATTACGATCCAACATCACACGTTTCCGTGCAACTCAGGAGAACACCCATCAAAAGTCAACCGTTAAAACATATCTGCAATGTAAGATAAACTTTACCATAACATCTCAAATTAACCACTATCTCGAACCATTGCTGAGAACTCTAGCAAGACGAGGATTGAGTCGAGCCTGTCCTCCCCTGCAGAAAGGGTGACGAGGAATATATACGAGTTGAGTGTGTTCTCCCCTGCAGAAAGGGGTGGAATTGGAAAAGCACAGAAGATGAAATGAGAATAATGGAGGGTTATGATAGGTCTTTTAGTTGTGTTGATGGAATGAGTGGTGGAGAGCTTGAGCATCCATTTTTTTCCCAGGTTCTTCGGATGGCTAATTCATAGCATTTTTGAAAGAGAAAAAACATCATCATCAACTGCGTGTAGGATCCACAAGTGAAGAGTCTATCAATGTGTCAAAACTGCTCTATAAAAGTGCTGCGCCGGCTGAACGCTAACGTAAAGTCGATATGTAGCTCAAAGTTATGTCATACGGAGTAGTAGAGATAGTCTCATTCAGATATCTAAAATATTGACACGTGGAGCTATTTAGACATTAAGAGTTACTAGTTTCTAACTATAAGGTGTTCGGTGCTTGATCATATTATATTATTATATTCGAGGCCTCGAGGTAGGAAAACATACTTAACTGAAATTTTGTAGTGCCAAGTCGATTGGGGATATTAGTTGGTAGAGCCTCTGTTAGCAATGACCAGTAAAATCTATAAAATCTATATAATTGATACTCACTAACAGGTCATAGCTGATTTCTCTCAACATGCAAACTGTCTACGTCACCATCCACCAGAACTATAAATTTATGTCTTCTACTGATTTTCTGCGGCTATGCATTGTGTTGGTCTTTGCGAGTATCATGCTACAAATTTCTAAGTAGTTCTCTCTCAATAAAATGAATGTGTTTTTCTCTACATTGTTATTTAAAAAAATATTACAATACAATCATTTTAGTGTTTCTACTTTCAAATTGCATCTTCAAATTTTGGTAAATTTTCGCAGCAGACGTACGGGGTACCACCTAGTGATATATATTTTCCATCCCTTTTAGGTGCTGTATGACTATCGATTTCTAGTCAATAAACTAAGGTATTATTGGATTTGTCCATAAAATTTGATCTTCCTAAGTTTAGTGTTGGTAGGATTTTTTATGGTGAAAGCTATTTGCTTAGGTTCGAGTTCTCGACTTGATATTGGCAGGATGGATTCAGCGTTGTAGGAGCGGCAGGCCGCCACTCAAAATTAGTGGATGCAGTGTATTTTGGCACTGTAGCATCACTGTAGGTCGCTACTCGTTTCTTTCCCCAAGTCTGCTACATGTGGGTGTCATATTTTTCTATATTTATTCTTTTAATACTAGTAGATATATGTGTATTTATAGAAATGAGTGTGCATACGTGAGTGTCTGCGTATATAGTAAACTAGTGATATTTCTAAAATAATCTTCTGTGTTGATCCTATTGCCCGAAATATGAAATAATTCCAGGTCTCTGCCTCTCCTGTCCAACCCAACGGTAGCCCCCCACCGACGGATCGGGATTCAGTGACTTGCCTTGAGCAAGTAACAACGTAACATGCGCAAGAAGATAAAAAAAATCACTATAGACACGGTACTGCAAATGGCACTATGGCAAAAATACTGTTTGTACAACCCGAGAACTCGGGGTCATCGAATCGCGTACTTCGTTTGTACAATTAAGGCTCACGAGCGCGGTGCTCCAATTCGATCCCCGGGGCGCCTGTTAGCCAGAGGGCTCACGCCTAGTTTTCTTCCACATACAACTTCAATTGTTGATGGCACGGCAGCGCAGGACTCGGAGATGGTTCTCGCCATCGTTTCCCTGTTCCTGCTTCTGAGTTCTGACTGTATGGCGCAGAACTATCTTAAGATTTCACTCTGGGCCTCTGGCCTACCTGAAGATTGTTTCAGTCTTCTTTGTCGATGGATAGCTCAATAGCTCAATTACCCATACTTTCTTCCGTGTACAGTGTACTGGACAGGTGTTGACTTGTTTCTAATCGGAGCTAGTTTCTTTTTTTCTCAGGACAGACGACAGAGGACACTTCTGAATCAATTGGAGCAGACTGCTCGGAATTTCATTGGGCAAACTTATGAGCACGGTGGACGAAGATGGCTATAGCTCACGGTGTGACCTGTGTGACACTGAGGTCATACAGAGGATGACAGAACTCCTGCTTCGTGGATTGGCCACAGCTTCAGTGGACAGCACCACCGGCGATATATTCAAGAGTGCATATTCTGTGGCTGTCGCTGTGAAGACTGAGCTAGAAAATTACCTGCTTGTGAGAACTGAAGCACTTGTCCGTGAATTTGTGGATGGGGGAGAA
The DNA here is from genome assembly GCA_900205405.1 of Echinochloa crus-galli. Taxonomy (NCBI): domain Eukaryota; kingdom Viridiplantae; phylum Streptophyta; class Magnoliopsida; order Poales; family Poaceae; genus Echinochloa; species Echinochloa crus-galli. The sequence continues at coordinate 741,953 of OAMR01000528.1, forward strand.
GATCATTCAGATCAAATACTGAAAGCATCTACCAGGCCGACCGAGTTCCTGTCAGACTTGATTGATGACTTTGTGGCTTCCAAAAGGAACTTGCTGAGCCATGTGTCTGGGTTTTTGTCTAGTGAAAACCTTAGCACCCGATCGCCGCCGTACGGATTTAAGTCTCTGCCATGTGAGCAGCTGTGCGAGCAACATGTTATGCGCTATGATATGGACAGACATTGCGCAACAGTTTGCCCTATGAAGCTTATTAATTGTCCCTTTTACCATGTTGGATGTGAAACGGTCTTTCCACAGGGTAATCTTGATAATCATTGTTCGAAGCTACTTCAAACCCATCTGCTGTATGTTCTCGAAGCAAGTACAAGGCATAATTCTACTGTTAATGATATGAATCAACGGTTACAACTCCTTGAGAAGGTTAGATGATCTGTATTTGAACCTCTGTAACTAGATTTGTACTACGCCATCCTATAAAAGTTTCAAGAAATTGATGATTATTTAACTCAAGCTACTAGGATTAATTAACTGAGGAACCGGTGAAAGAGTAAACATGGTTTAGAAGGAAATTGTATGTATGTTCTCTGGTAGTATGTGCTAGAATAGTTTAGCCAAGTTATCAATGTGCTGGTTTAGTATGTAGGGATATCTGCTACACGGCCGATCCTAAATTCACCTCCCAAATTTACTATGCAAAAAGAAGATTCCCCGTCACATCAAAATGTCATAACATGCATGGAGTACTAAATGTAGATGAAATCAAAAACTAATTGCACAATTTTATTGTGCTTTGCGAGATGAACATTTTGAGCCTAATTAGTCAATTTTTAGACAATTTTTCACAAATACAAACGAAATGCTACAGTGACGCAATGATTATGAAGTGACATTAAACTCTCAAATTCAACCATCCAATTTCAACGTCTAAATAAGGCCCGTTCATTTAATCCTACTGGGTTGAAAAGGCAAGACAAGCAGTCGCCGGGCCCCATCCTTATCCTGTCATCTGGTCCCTTCTGCCGCTCAGCTTGGGCCCCTCCCCTTCCTCCCCTCCGGCGTCCTTGCCGGAGGCGAGAAGGGGATGGGAGCCCCCAGCCCCCGTAGATCTAGCAGCTTTTCCTTTCCTGCAGCTTGTGCCTATATGGTTTTTTCCCTTCGTGGCGTGCTCTACCTGTGCTGTATCGCCGTCGTCGCCGTTGCAGTCCTTGCCGGCCGCCTCGTCGCCGTCGACTCCGCCGCCCGGGTATGTAGTATAAATAATATGATTCGCCCCTTCTTCACCTCGCTCCCTCCTCTGCAGCATGGATCTCCCGCCCACTCCCTTCATCTCGCCGGATTTGTGCTGCTTCCATCGGCATCTTCCATCGCTCGCCCCCGCCTCCACCGTTTTCTTGCAGCCTCCACTCTTGCAGATCCTGACCATCCAGGCACAACTCCATCTGGCACTGACCTGATGTTCTCATCTTCACCTGGAATTCGACATCGAGCCTCATCCTCTACCGTCGGCGATGAGCTTTCTACTCATCCTTCGGTCGTCCGGTGTGGTCTCCATCAAAGGCTCCGTCGACCCTTCTTCAACCGACGCTCGGCGCGGTCTCTCCATCTGGGTGTATGCGCCTTCGGCGCCCCTACGGCCCCCCGCCGGCGAGCGCATCTTCGTCATCGCCGTCGTTGCTGTTGTGCTTATCTGGTCTTTGGACCCCGTTGTAATTCGGCCTTCTTTGAAGGACCGTTTTGTATGTTGGCTGCTTAATATATTAAGTTGCTTTTGTCGAAAAAAAAAATCCTACTGGGGTTGCAACCAGTAGTATCATTAACTGATTTCAGAAGAAACGATGGTGATTATTTGTAGTATCATTAACTCCTGCTTTACAGTGTTCCAAACAAAAACATGGCTTAATTCTTCTTGAATATTATTACAGGCTCAGTCACTTAACGAAATCTCTGGGGCTTTAGATGTCAGGTCCCTCACTCTGATAATAAAGGAGCAAGAAGGAAAGATCAAGAAACTCGAGCGTGATATCAAAACACAAGATGCAAAGATGAAGAAGCTTGAGAATGAGTTTAGGTCAAGAAATGCATGATGACTGCCGTAGTTCTATATTTATTAGACAAACCAGGTTGGCATACTTTAGGACCTGTAAAGAATCATTAGCGTTACCATACTGTTTATCATCATGTTTTCTTTTGTTCATGTACAAATCATATAGGACTCTAGGGTTTATAAATATCAGCTTCTCTTAGGCTATATTTTTAATTCGATGTATTTGAAATTTTGATCTTTTCTATCTGACATAGTAAAAACTTTGATTGTTGTGGGGGTTAGTTGTACCTGAATCATCTATCTTCTTGTTGATTTTGTCCCAGGTTGGGATATATTGTAATGATATTCAGGTGTTTTATCCTAATTTAAAAGGGCAGAACAATGGCATGGTCATTCATGATGACCTTCTATTTATGCAGAGAAACACATACTTTTTGTTATGTGTAATTTATAAAAAAAAATGTTCAGAACTTATGACATTTATTATAAATTTCTTTCTGTGACAGTACTGATGTGATGGGAAGCATTTACCATGTGATGTGTAGTATACTCTGCAAAATACAAACAATGTCAATCACTGGACACAGATTTTTTTGCCTAGGGCACAAGTATATCATGTACCAGTTATATGTCAATGCAGGGTAGATCTTCCACTCAAAGATGTTAGGATGATTTGGTCTAAAAAATAGTCATTAAGTGCCTCGGTTGTAGTTTGTGCTGGTATGTGTGGTTCCTCACTCCCTTAACTACATCTTGCTGAAAACTACTGTTACGCCATTGAAGGATTATTTGTGACTAAAAATTGCATGCACATTTGCATTTCAATGGATTAACAAAAAAAATGTTTTCCTGTTCCTATTTGATTTGATAAGCATCCAGCTAGTCAAGGTTAGAAACTCATCATAGCAGGACTGTTTCCCAATTATTAGAAAATTATCTTTGATAAATGTCAAATTGTCACCAATAGAATTTCTAGAACATTCCACAAACATTTAATTGCAAAACATACCTGACAGATTTTTCTTCAGGTTATGCTGTACACGAGTTTTTCCGTTTTAATACAATTCATGTGTTAAAAGATAACTGACTGACAAGTTGCCAGGAACTGATTGATATTAATGAATGAGAAATTTCTGATCCTTGTATTCTTTTCTGGGAATCTTACATTATATGAACTACTCCTTCTAGTATTAGCTATCAACAGGCACTAACTACACAGCTGGAAGTTCCTTCTAGAAGTTTAGACTTTCACTTTCCTTTTGAAGCTTGTACCGAACCATCAACTTTAATGTATTACATTCGAAATGAAACGAAAAACTAGGTCACTACTGATTACTTGGTTGATGTACTGAACAGTGCATCATACTGATTTGCTACTTTGCAGGAATATTCTTGGTCTGAAGCCTCTTGTTTGTGTGGATGCAATTCCGTAGGTGGCTTTCCACCTAAGCTTTTCTTGGATGTCTCCACGATGTCATTGTTGGCTTGGCTGTTTCCCGGCTTTCCAGATGTGATCACAATCACCCTGTAAAATCTTGCAAACTTGTTTGCACTGAACTTGTATATGTGCATGGCACACTGCACGTGATTTTCATCTGCAGGTTTTCATGGTGAAGATGCCATCACAATCTCATCACTGTCGTGACTATTTGACTCGGATTTGAGGAAATAATCACAAGCAGCCTCCAAAATCTTGCAAACTTCTCTCCTGTACTGCACCAGAATACCAGATCATGTCAAGAACAAACCATCAAATGGTGTTTTAAGATCAGTTTTTCTCTATTGAATATTACACGATTTTAATGGTCATTATAACTAAAGGGTTCTGCGGTGCAGAGCTACTTGTAGTCACTTTGTCATCTTTTTGTCACATTCCTAATTTGACAGTAGTAATGACTGAAAGCCAAATTGGTCCAAGATATTAGAATTCTGAAGTCTAAGTTATTGTTTTTCCATTTACTTGTGTTATGGAGTTATGAACTATCAGTAAACCATTATGTAAAAGCAATTATATATTCTTTAGCTAGGAGATCATATCAAAGGTGGTGTTGCATACCTCGTCAGTTGCTCCAGATTTTATTCTGGATTGCAATATGCACCATTTCTTCATGTTTACCCCTATTATGTCCAGAAAAATAATGTAATATTATTGGAAATATGTTTTGTGAATAGATTTTATGGAGGTACAGTTCAACTAACCGATCTTTATATTTACTTGACATGTTGAACTGGATGTTGTTCTTAGCGACCACCTGCAGTGGATCTGTAAAAAAGGTATCAGCCACAATTCTCCCCATTGAAAAGATAATTACATCTATACTAGCAAAACCAAATAACCTCCGGTCTTGTATAAAAAAAATAAATGGTTGAACTTTATGTTCTGTTCACCAGAAATATGAGTATATGAAATAAGAGTATTAAATTTTATTCATATATGTGAAACGTCAACTGAAGAAAGACAAAAAAGGTAGAAGGCTGCCATTAAATATTAAATTATTTCCAGGACTAATAGTTTTCTGATGAATATCTTTCAAATGCTTTAGATCTTCAGTTTCAACTATTATTTTTCAAGAATGTGATATATCAGATGCCAAATACCTCAAAGTAAGAACCAAAAGGAACATCATGTGCCTGGTGCTTTGTCTCATAGATCTAAAGCATTTGAAAGATATTCATCAGAAAACTATTAGTTCTGTGAGATCAGTACTTTTTGTGCTCCTGGAAATAATTTAATATTTAATGGCAGCCTTCTACATTTTTTGTGTTTCTTCAGTTGACGTTTCACATATATGAATAAAATTTAATACTCTTATTTCATTTACTCATATTTCTGGTGAACAGAACATAAAGTTCAACCGTTTATTTTTTTATACAAGGCCGGAGGTTATTTGGTTTTGCTAGTATAGATGTAATTATCTTTTCAATGGGGAGAATTGTGGCTGATACCTCACACTGGTTACGTCTGCAAGAACTTGTTCGTTGATGAAAGGTTGGAATGTTATAGCCTTTTCAATGTTTTTTTCTGGTGTCTTTGTGCTGTCTGTCTTACTACCAAGTACAATGTTACTTTCCTTCTGTAGAAGTACATGTGCTCTCACCTGCTTGTCAAATAACAAACATAAATATCAGTTAATTTCTACAATGAGAAATGGAAAGATAACGCTCAAACACTTTCTGAATACCTGTTTTTCAGCTTCCAAGGTTGCTTCATAACTTTGTAGTGCAGTCTCTAGAGCTCTAAATGTACGATTTCTACTCCAGAATGATGCGAAGGTATACTTAACTCTTCCTGAAAAATTAGACAGATGCTCAACAGAAAATTTCTTTTGATAGTTTTCCAGCATGGAAGCTGAAAAAACATGGCAAATATGTTATATCTAGGAGTTTTTGTGATGGTGCTGTGTCCGCTACTGGTTTACTTGTAGAGGAGTACTTAAGCTTGAAAATGGTAGTCAAGATCTCTGGCTGAAATTTTCAGAAATCTTGCAGACTGAATCCAAAATGGCAAGTCTTCCTATTAGGTGTGTACTTGTATCTAACTTATTAAGAATTTAAGATTACACCAATGAATAGTAATTTACCATTTTGACTGCATGAGTGAGGTGTTCCATGTCCACCTGCACCAGCATTAAGAAAAATAGTAATCGCTGGGTTGATAAGAGAATGCTGGGTTCTTTTTATCTGCAGGACAAATTGATTTCTATGTCAGCATTTTCTACCGAAACAAAGCAGATACTAAGGCCAGAAAAGGGCTATGGGTTGCATACCTCGTCTATGTCTTGTAGTGGAATGATCACCTAAAAAATGAAGATATTAGAGAAGGAACTCAATGAAAAATAGTCTAAAATTTCTTGTTCCCATTTCTTTTTTTGAAAGCTTTCTTGTTATCGTTTCTTGTCACTAATTTCATACCGTTATCTATTGGTTTCGGTAAACTTATACAGATTTTCTGAGGCAGATGAGATGATACTATGATTTGCCTTACTCGTCATTTACAACTGTCCAAGGATCAGTTTTGGATTAGAAGAAAACTAGGAGCCTACTGCACATTTCAACTTCAATCAGTGTATGTATCCAGTATCCACCGACTATTGATGACGCAGCAATATTAAGTTGACAGAAACCATTTTCAGAAGATTTCCTTACATTTAGTTGTTTGGAGAATACGTTAGAGTGGAAGCACAGATGCCATTGAGAGATGTACATACGGCCATGTTGCAAGAAACACCTCTCCAGAGCACAGGAGTAACTTTGGTGAACAATCTGCGAGCATAAAGGATAATTTGGATATGTTAGAAAATTCTCTGCGATACTGCATGTCTACATATGGCATTATAATCTGTTGAGATTAAGTACTTCATCATGAGGAAGTCTATATATGGTCTGCAGAGGGCCAATGCCTTCAATCATAGTTTGCCGTTGCTTCTTCAATATCATCTTTCTCGGGGACTCGGATCCAGTGCATTCTTCAAATAAGCTGGAAAATACGATTAAATGGGATGATGTTTACATTCAGAAACACTGCTGCTGTTTTTCCAAAACAAACAAGGTTACCTATCAGAATCTGGAAATGCTTTAGTTGAACGAAGACGCAAGCAGATCTGCAACAAGATGTTTTTGGCATTGTAAATACATGCAGAAATTCATTCAATTATCAAGACGGCGGGAAGTGCAACAATGCAGTCAATTGCAAATCTTTCATAAAGTCATGTCTTACCTGACCACATTTGCTGTCCAGTTCATACCAGCTAGCCCCAGTTTCATCTTCACTGAGGACAGCTATAGTTACAGATCCAATAACTTTGCATTTGCATGCAGTGTCCCAATCGTATATTGTTATGGTTACCTATGCAGGAAGTAAAAAATACGTGTTCTTTATAAAAAAAACACATCACGGGTTTAATGCAGCAATTCTAGCATCAAATATTCAGAAATACAAGGACATTTGTTTTCAATGTTCTAACTTTTTCCTTTTTATGAAAGCCAGACGCTTTCCATTTTTCATCAAAGTTTTGGGCCTAGCTGTGCGGATAGGAAACATTCTGAACCATATGGACTTAATCGTCTTTAAACTTATGCAATTTATTCCATGTCAATCTTACTTGAACCATTGGCAGGTCATGTTGATAGTATCCTGATTCCTGAGCCCCTGAGGCAAGAAATGTGACTCCAGAGAAGCTATAATGCTGCATCCCGCGCGGCAATGCACGCCCTGGTGCCCCCCAAGTTCATTATGCTGCTCGGTAATGCTACAACTTTCTGTAGGTTGGTGTTCACTACTTAAATCTTGAATTCGGGCAGTCTAATCTACGCTGTGCCGTATGGACCACTCACTAATTGTGGGTGGGGCTGGGGTTGGGATGAGCTGGGGAAATTTTCCTGTCACATGATTATGACGCAGCAAAGCGCTTTTCGAAATTATTTTCGTGTACCTCGAATCTAAATTCTTAAAGTTCAGCAGCAAAAGGAAAGCGATTCGCTCTGTTCGTCGAAGGTTCTAAGCAAGCCTGCAGGGATGAAAAGGTCTGACAATATAGTAGATTAGTACTGCTGGTGGTACTGTAGTGGCAAAGCAATAGTTTTGTATCAGGACAAGGCTGGCGTACACCCTGGGCCATCTCTACCGGAGCATTAGTCTAGTGTATGGCACCATACGGCGTTGCTGCTCTCTCACGCTTGGGACAGAGAGGCAGACAGGCTCACTGGGTGAATGACTGGGTTAACTCGTGTTGAGGCATCCATCATTTTGTTGGGAAACCTGACATGTTCATGATTCTTGGTGGCTGCAGACTCGAACGACTACTGCTTGGGTTGAGTATGGCTGCAGAGTTGGCCGGTGAACGGAAGTGCAGTGAGCCAGTGATGAATGGATACAGTGGCTATCACGTGCTCGGCTGTCGCAGTGCTTCAAATGCAGTGAGGACTGAGCAAGCTGCTGTTAGCTCTTACCTCTACCGGGAGTTGATCGATCAGGTAGTTGAACTCCTCGCCCCAGAGAGGGTTCCTCGGGCTGGGCACCATGGAACTGCGGAAAAGGCACCCTCACTTTGTTCAGACTTCAGAATCGTTCACAAGCTCAACTATATTGTAGGAAGGGACATGTAAAGATGGAGGGAGGCGTATGTAATGTACCTGAAGCGCTTCTGCTCGCCGCAGGAGATGACGGCGAAGGGATCGGAGCTGCCGTCCAAGTTGGCGCCGATCAGGTACTTGGCAGAGAGCAGCTCCAGCTGAGATGGATCACAAAGCCACAAACAATGAGCAACTCCACACACACACACGAACACGTAAAGTATCCACCGACTATTGATGACACAGCAATATTAAGTTGACAGAAACCATTTTCAGAAGATTTCCTTACATTTAATTGTTTGGAGAATACGTTAGAGTGGAAGCACAGATGCCATTGGGAGATGTGCATACGGCCATGGTGCAAGAAACACCTCTCCAGAGCACAGGAGTAACTTTGGTGAACAATCTGTAAGCATAAAGGATAATTTGGATGTGTTAGAAAATTCTCAGTTCTGATGAATATGCGATACTGCATGTCTACATATGACATTATAATCTGTTGAGAATAAGTACTTCATCATGAGGAAGTCTATATATGGTCTGCAGAGGGCCAATGCCTTCAATCATAGTTTGCCGTTGCTTCTTCAATATCATCTTTCTCGGGGACTCAGCTCCAGTGCATTCTTCAAAAAAGCTGGAAAATACAATTAAATGGGGATAATGTTTACATTCAGAAACACTGCTGCTGTTTTTCCAAAACAAACAAGGTTACCTATCAGAATCTGGAAATGCTTTAGTTGAACGAAGACGCAAGCAGATCTGCAAC
>OAMR01000528.1:752104-781866 GCA_900205405.1 Echinochloa crus-galli
CTACTTAAATCTTGAATTCGGGCAGTCTAATCTACGCTGTGCCGTATGGACCACTCACTAATTGTGGGTGGGGTTGGGGTTGGGATGAGCTGGGGAAATTTTTCTGTCACATGATTATGACGCAGCAAAGCGCTTTTCGAAATTATTTTCGTGTACCTCGAATCTAAATTCTCAAAGTTCAGCCGCAAAAGGAAAGCGATTCGCTCTGTTCGTCGAAGGTTCTAAGCAAGCCTGCAGGGATGAAAAGGGCTGACAATATAGTAGATTAGTTCTGCTGGTGGTACTGTAGTGGCAAAGCAATAGTTTTGTATCAGGACAAGGCTGGCGTACACCCTGGGCCATCTCTACCGGAGCATTAGTCTAGTGTATGGCACCATACCGTTTGCTGCTCTCTCACGCTTGGGACAGACAGGCAGACAGGATCTCTGGGTGAATGACACTGGGTTAACTCGTGTTGAGGCATCCATCATTTTGTTGGGAAACCTGACATGTTCATGATTCTTGGTGGCTGCAGACTCGAACGACGACTGCTTGGGTTGAGTATGGCTGCAGAGTTGGCCGGTGAACGGAAGTGCAGTGAGCCAGTGATGAATGGATACAGTGGCTATCACGTGCTCGGCTGTCGCAGTGCTTCAAATGCAGTGAGGACTGAGCAAGCTGCTGTTAGCTCTTACCTCTACCGGGAGTTGATCGATCAGGTAGTTGAACTCCTCGCCCCAGAGAGGGTTCCTCGGGCTGGGCACCATGGAACTGCGGAAAAGGCACCCTCACTTTGTTCAGACTTCAGAATCGTTCACAAGCTCAACTATATTGTAGGAAGGGACATGTAAAGATGGAGGGAGGCGTATGTACCTGAAGCGCTTCTGCTCGCCGCAGGAGATGACGGCGAAGGGATCGGAGCTGCCGTCCAAGTTGGCGCCGATCAGGTACTTGGCAGAGAGCAGCTCCAGCTGAGATGGATCACAAAGCCACAAACAATGAGCAACTCCACACACACACACGAACACGTAAAAGAATGACAAGGCAGGCGTGCAACAAGTGGCGATCAGAGCTACTGCCATGGGAGGATGCATGGGTGTTCGTGCTGCGCTGTAGATCAAGAAGCACTGTCAGAGTGACAGTCTGGCACTGGTTACCTTGATGACGTAGCCGCCGGCGCCCGGAGCGCAAGTGATTTCAGCGGCCGGTTTGTCACGGCGGCGTGCCGCGGCCGCGGAGGAACGCGAGGAAGAGGCGGCGGCCGTGGGCTTGGCGTGCTGGTGGTCCGACGTCGTGAGGAGGAAGAGGACGAGCGCGGCGATGAGCAGCGCCGTGGCGGAGATGGCGACCTCCGCCTCCCACAGCGACGGCAGGAGCAGGCCCAGCGCCCACGACACGCACTGCCCCATCGCCGCACGAGAGAAACGCCGCTGGCGACGAGGCGTGCTCGGAAATGGAAAGCGGCAGAGGGACTGGAAGCCTGCGACGGCCAGTGCACGGCGCATTTAAAGGTGAGAGGCCAGGGCGCGCGGGGGGCTCGTCGGTGAGAGCGCACGCAAGGCCGGCCGGCTGGCGGCGGGGAGCCGAAAGATGCAATGATTAGCAAGCTAGCAAGGTAGGTGCGGCTGGAGCGACGCGACGGGCGAGCCAAGCAGAACGGTGCGCCACGGCGTGCACCCGCTGAGGCCACTTTTTTAGTGTTACCACGGGACCGAGGAGTGGGAAAGGTTGCAGCTCCAGTTTAATAGTGATGAAAAAGTATTCCGGCTTCACCGTGTATCACGAACAGGCACAATTATATTGTTACAAAATCAAGCACACAAAACTTCGAGTCCACAATGTTCTTGCATCCAGAGAAAAGTTCAAATGCCGATTCACATACTAAAAGACCACCGGTTCGAAGTGAAAAAAATGTAGGACACTCGTCTTCGGAGAGCTTTTACCATAGTCAAAACGCATGCTCACGTTCACTTCGGTACAACCTGATCCGGAACTGGAACCATAGAACCTGTGAAAAAATTTTAGATTTGTATTTATAAAAAAACTCTCATTTAGTATTCCATATTGCTCAACAAAAAGTTACCACCCCCATAATCTAGTTTGAGAGCCAAAAATTACCTCAAACAATCTAATTTAATGAAATCTTCTTTGAGACTTACCAAACGGCCAAACCTATTCAAAACCAAGCCCGGTTTCTTATACATTTGGCCTAACAGGATGTTTTTAAGTTCCTGCCACATTAATTACTTTCGCATTGTAAAGTTTAAAAAGTCATATGCTTAACAAACATTTTTCTTTGGTTGGCATAATATTTGCTATTCGCTAGTCTTCTACTTTTTTTTTATCATATTGCCTTGTCCCTCCAACCATGTCAAACAAGTCCGTTACTCGGTCTCCGGCTGGCCGTCTTCCTTACAGAAATACTACTTTGAAAAGTGTGCCAGAGATAGACTGTTGCAGATATAATCTTGCTCTCTTGTGACCAGGGGATGACCCACGTTGAGACTAGTGAGGGCATGTACCCTCACTTAAAATCTTTATGCCAAGGTAAAAAAAATCAATTTCCACTTTGTTTAACCTTCATAAATCTAGCAATTCCTAAGCTATGACCCTCTCAAATTTTGTGTTGGGTCCGTCCCTGCGTGTGACGAAATAACGGATAAAAACTACCTCTGTCGTTGCATCGAGTACACTCTACAGTGAAAAAGCGTTCTCAAGAGTACGTAGGCGTGACTACGTGAGTCAATTCGAAACAGCACAAGCAGGTCTTAAAGCAACTAAAGCTGCATCATTAGGCTAATTATAAGCACTCGCGGCAGGATGTTAGTGCTAGCTACCGTGAGACTAGACTAGGCACTTTGTATCAACTTACCGGTCTTACCTGCTTAATATATTTCGGCACGCAGGTAACAACAAAAGAACGTAGTAGTATTCAGTGAGACCTCATCAAGGCTAATGATGATTAGCCAGGCTAGATGACTAGGCACTGGAGTGTGTAGGGTCGGTCGCGCATCAAAGCTCGCCGCTTTCGATTTGATAGTCGATGCAGTACCGCTGATTAGCGAAGCTAGCTAGCTCGAGAGGATGCTACCATCTTGCTCTGAGTCTCAGATGTGGCCCGCTAGGCTGCTAGTTGTAAAGCGTGGCGCGGCGGCAGGTGAAGGGAGGGAGGAGAAAGAAAAAAAAATTGAAAAAGCGCCGTACGCTTTCGTAGAATCCAGTCGTTCCCTGCTCCCGGCAATCATGAGATTCAGCACCGCACCAACTGATTCCTATCTCTTTCTTCGTTCCCGAATCATTCACCGTTCTTGGGGTTTGCTCGTGTAAAGTGTAAACTCCCTCCCCACCATTCGTCAGCTTCCGTCACCAGTCGCTCGCCGCGAGTCGCAACCGGCCCGGACCAAAGCAACATGGCGGCTCGGCCCGCTCTCGGCGACGCCTCCTGTGGCCTGCCTGCGTGGACCGAAGCCGGGCACCCCGGCACTCGGCCCGGAGGCGCACGGAAGCAGTCTCGCTCGCGCAGCCCCTGCCGATTGATTTTGCTGTGGGGTGGGGGGTGGCCGGTGGGCAGCAGATTTGCCGCGTCTCCCTCGCTCGCGCATTCGCGCAGCCTGCCCCCGCCGCCCTGAAATCCGAGTGTGCTCGCGTCCAAGGGGCAAGGGCTGCGGGGTGGGTGCGAGCATCAGCGTGGGGGACCTGCAGCCTGCGCGGTTGTTTGGTTTCGATCGATCATGGGTTTGCGGCCTTGCGGGACGGACGACGCAGCACTGATCATCAGTGATTTCACCTCCTCGCTATTGCAGCCCCGCCGTTGCCAGATTTCGGCTTTTCGCCCCGGTATGACTAGCGGGATCGCTCGGGCGGCTTCGCGACCGCCCAGGCGCCCACGCGGCCACGACACGAGATAGAAGGCGCGCCGTTGCAGCACTAATTGTTCTCACCACTAGTGTGCCTGTTATTTGAGTTTTAATTCAGATGCTAAGTACACGAACTCCGGCCGCATTGCATTTGCCGATACCACGCTCTCGTTTACCAACAAATTTTGGATAATTTAGCGGATAGCATCAAAGTGGTCGTGCCGGAGTGGTTATCGGGCATGACTAGAAATCATGTGGGCTTTGCCCGCGCAGGTTGGAATCCTGCCGACCACGCCTTTTTGGTGCCTTGTTTTTTTTTCGTTCCATTGCATTTGGTGAAAACCGGTTGCGCTCAGCCAGTTCTTTATGTTCAAAAAATTGATTTTAGAAGAACGTCTTGAGTTTTTTAGGTTTAAATAAAGTCTCATGACCCTCCTGCACTCAACCAGGTTTTTTTTTTGTTTTTTTGCATCCAACTGTCCACCTCTCTCTGTTTTTAACTTCAACATCTCTAGCATTTAATCCCCCCAAACTCTACTTGGCACTTTGTTGTATGCTTAAATACATTTCATAAAACCTCTCAACCAATTTTGTTGGTTTTTGCATCCAACTGTTCACCTCTCGTCATCTTCTTCTTCATTTTGAACTTCAACATCTCACAGCATTTAATTACCTAAACTTTCTCAGGCACTTTTTTTTGTGGGTTTACATAAGTTCTCTTGAAAACCTATTGCGGTCAACCAATTCTTTTAGGTTTAGATAAACTTCAGAAGAAGATACTGAGTTTTTCATGGTTCAGATAGATCTACGAAAACCTCTTGCACTCAACCAGTTTTTTGGGTTTTAACATTCTAATATCCTCCTCTCCTGGAGTCCTCCTCTTCTTCGTTTTCAACTTTCAGTTTCATCAATATCTCTACCATTGAATCGTCCAAACTTTAGCAAGCAAGCAGCAGTAACGCACCAACAAGTCTTCAATTGAAATTTCCCTCCGCCCTGTTCACACGCACGCCACTCCACTTCCAGCCACACCAAAAATCTGCCCACTATAAATGACTGAATATCCCAGACCCTCCTGAAGTAAATGCAATCCATTTCAATTCTGCTTGACAGGATTCCGCCTCGCGAGCTCGCGCAACAAAACAAGCCGCGCGATTAACCATTGAACACTTGGCTAATCCACGCGATCAGAGGGTTAATCTGTGCTTCGCTCGGTGACAGCCGAGTTAGCACCGCCAGCGGGAGTACTAAAAGGAAGCGAGACGTCACTCCGGCAGCCACAGACACGGTTCTCGACGCCAGAGCCAGAGACAAGAACCTGGCTCGTCATCGTCTTCATTCATAACGCGAGACGGGAAGGAGATCGACTCATCTGCTAGGTTCGGCGTGCAGCTGCAATGGAGGCTCCTCGCTCGGTGCGGCGGTCGGAGGGCTCGCGGATCCAGCCGCCGCCGTCAAGGTGTGATGGCGTTCATCACCGGTGCACACGCCGTGTGTTCATCGCGGTTCTTGGTTTTTCTTGTAGTTTTGTTTCTGATTATATCGTAGCTGCTAGATCGCAGTTCTAGTAGGGCTTCTAAGCGATCACCTAGTGCTTGGATTTCTTTTGCATCACCGAATTGTCAAGAGTTTGTTCGTGAAATCCGTGAGCTGATTTGATGCAGGGACGGTGGCGGCGCCGCCGCGCGCGGGAGGAGCGCCTCCATGGCGCGGCCGCCGTGGTATCGGCGTGCGCTGGGCGGGCTACTCCGGTGGAGGAAGCCTGCTGCCGTGGAAGCGCCGGCGCCGGCGGCGAAGGGGAAGCCGCCGCTGTGGCGCTCGTCGCTGAAGGCGGTGGGGGCGGCGCTGGCGCGCGCGGCGTGCATCTGCGAGCAGGCGTGCCCTGGCGTCCACGCCGACGCCCTGGTGCCGAGGAGGAGGAGGGGGAAGAGGGGGGACACCCGCTCCGGCGGCCGTTCCCCGCCGGTAGCCATGCCGGCGGTGAGCATGCCGGCGGGGGAGTGGGAGAACTGGAGGTGCCTCTACATCGGGAGGCCGATGACGGCCAACGACGACGTGCTGGTCCGGCGGCTCGTGCTGGAGGAGGAGGACGCCACGCGACGGCGCATGGAGATGAAGGAGGCGTCCAACAGGTATGGCCGGCGCTGGTTCCCGCCGGGGCCCAGCAGGCTCAGCCAGATGTCCATGGCCGGAGACGAGGAGGACGACGACGTCTATGGGGACGATGGAGAAGGAGAGAACAGCTCGACGTCGCCCCAGTGCAGTGATTATTTTCAGTCCCTCTGATCTGGTTATGCATGCTTTTGTTTGATCTTGGCGCGCTATTTGGTTTGATGCCAATCATTGCGCGGCGTGTAACGAACTATCCGTTAACCGTTATTCGAGCGAAACCGTCTACCTTATCTAATAATTTCGGAGGGCGTTATGAACTATGCGTTACTAATATAATGTTATTTAGTTGGATACTAATTATTAATGAAGAATATTTGAGTAGCGGAGCTATTCGTCATCGGATCTAGGGCCAAGTTGTCCGATGTCAATTATTGCGCAACAAGTAATGCACTATTCGTTAGCCGTTATCCTTGTGTCGCATTTTTTTGGTTTATCTGATTATGTACTATGAACTATCCTTATAGTATAGATTAGCCGTGCATGATTATTTTTTCCTGGAATATGTTACAGCCGGTGATTAATAAAGGATGATTTGCAACTCTCAATCAGCGTTTTTATATGTGTTTTAATATTTTCCCAGTTAGATGACAACACGTCTCATCGTATCATTTTCCCTCCTGTCCATCCGAGAAATAAACACGGATCACTTGAGCCACTAACAGATATATCTATGTATAGATGGCCATATTTTTTTCCGACCTTTTGTTTGCATTACATGTTACTGTGTGCATAAATGCTATACTTGTATGGATATACCATGGCAGCGGCCACTAAGCTAACTTAAAGATCTTGTATGTTTTAAAGGGAAAAGATGAAATAACCAAATAGACAACTTAATTATTATTTTAAGGCTTGAGTCTAATTTTTGTGCAAAATTGCAACAGTACATTGTATCTAAACATCATATGAATGCAAACAAATAACTTAATTAGAATACCACATCAGTATGCATGCACGAAGTGCTAACACTAAATGGCACAATGTTATATTTTTGTTTGAAATTAATACTACCCGTGCCAGGTCACTGTTTTCAATACCATTTTACTCGATTAAAGGATTAACAGAATGCATATTACTAACCTCTATACTACCCGTGCCAGGTCACTGTTTTCAATACCATTTTACTCGATTAAAGGATTAACAGAATGCATATTACTAACCTCTACTATACTCTTGCACATATACTACTTGGCTATCATAATATACCACTTCATTATTGCTACTTTCCTTGATTGAACGAACATAACTAATGTGCGGTTTACCTTCATCGACCGGAATATTACCTGGATGCATCATGTGTCACCGTACGTGGACAACCTATGCTCTCACTCATCCACCGGAATCCACTGAATAAACATATGTTGTGCCTCAATGACCTGACCTCCCGTGATGCAGTATGGTTGAGTCAAGAGGGCTCTTGCTAGCTGCAAGCAGCTGCTAAGTACAGATGGGTAGCATATATACCCGCGGCTAGTACTGAAGTGTACTGAATTACTCATGCATGTCATCTGACGGCGTTGTTCTCGTTGATGAAGGCCATGGTGAGCTTGCCGCATTTGGGATCCCTGTGCTCGGTGCTCCATCTACACGTACGAAGACCGCAGGTTTACTGGTTTAGCCACGGGTTCCGTCCAGCATCATCATCTCTCGTCGTTAATGAGATCTGGTGTATATGCTGCCTCCTTGGGGATATTTGATTGACTATTCCGGCATCTGAACATCTGGATGAAATTTTCACGCTAGAACAAATGAATTAGGCAACAAACCAAGGTATCGGTGGGCTGGTGGCAGGGGGCTGCCAAGAATCAGGTTGCGAGTATCGAAGAATCAGGTTGCGAGTATCGAAGGTTGCGAGTGATAGAATTTATTAGGTATAATAATTAATCAACTAAACACAATATTTTGTAGTTAAATTGTTGATAAGTAGAAACATGTTAATATTTTTGCTTCCAAAAATTTAGTACATTGTCATGTAACTAGACGTTCTGTTGTATCTTTTTCTTCTCTTATAATCTAGCTTTTATTTGTTCGTTTCTCTAGTTCCAAAACTTGTATTTTAATCTTATCTATCAAACATATTAAATACTATATGTTTCATGTACTACAATTTAGGCAACTCACCAATAATTGTCGTAATTTCTTCAAAACATTGTATATTGCAATATTTAAAAATGAAATTGTATATATAGTTACATTATAACTATATATAATTATTTTTATTCTTTTATAGTGCTATATAGTGATTTTATGTTCCAATACGCTGTAACAAATATTTATCATAGTTTAATATATTTATTTATGACCATTTAAACATAAATTCAAGCCTTATTGGCCCCCCTCAATGTTAAATCCTGGCTTCGCCACTGATTGCAAGAGAGATGACACAAAGAAACCCTCAGATGAGGGGCGCACACGGAGATCTATCGTTAGATTCCCCCCCCCCTCTCATCGGAACACCCATCATGATAGATACGGAGACGTGAGTTCTTTTTTTTTACAATGGCAAGGAGAGTAATTTAGATATAGTTTTAGGGGGTTACATTAGGATTATCAAATTAATGGTCGGATATTTCTAATTTTTGTGGATTTTTTTAGAATTTATTTATTTTTTTAGCGCATCATATGAAAATTAACGTGTAGACTTCAAAAAGAGCCTCTAATTAGTAATAGTAAGATTGCCAAAATTCCATTAGGGTTTTGTCCATTGTCAAATTCCTACTCAAGATTATAAATGCTATATTTTTTTAAATGCCAGTTGCATTTTACAAATACTTCTTCTGACTAGCAGACTAAGCACGTGTATTTCTTGGGGGTCTAGTTTTGACTTATTGACATTATTAAACAGTGTCCTTTAAGTCATTGTTTCTCTTTCAGCTGTCCAATTCATAAATATATTTAAAATTGTTGTGTAGGAGACTGGATCAGGATTATTTAGATTTTAAACTGTTATTGATTTTGTAATAAATTATTTCTTTTAGCAATAGTTGTTTAAGTTTGATCTAGTAATTATTCTGGACTTTCCACTACTTGATTTCAAGCTTTCTGGTTAGATGCGATACAGATACAGCTTCCCAGTTAGTTTAATCTTGATGTACTCGAAAAGTGTGGGAAGCTGTAATCCATGTGTACAACACACTCCGTGTGTTCCGTGTGTATAACACACGCTATATGACACTTCTGTCATAAAGATTTAAAGATACACATTGTGCGGTTGTTGCTCTTACGGTTTTATACGTGATAACTAGACTAGAAGCAAATCCCAGGGAACATGTTTAACAAAACCATCAACGTAAGATAGGCAGTTAAATTGAGACACAAACATGTAGTATTTCACTCCAGAAGCATGGCGTTGCGGCTTTAACATTACATTTTTCATTTAGGAAGCACTAGAAAGCAAAACAAACCGAGTTCCAACATCTATAGACATACACACAAAATTGTGCTTTAATTCTGTCCACGAGCCAATAATTGGGTGTGTCTGCCAGCGAATACACTGCTCACATCCTCCGTGCATAATTTGCTATTTTTTAATGCGAGTTGCATTTTACCAATACTTCTTCAGACTAGCAGACGCCTATTCGTTTGGCTTATCAGCCACCAGCCACCAGTGTTTTTCTTTCAACAAAAACCAGCACCAGTCAACAGTGTTTTTCTCTCTGCAAAAACCTGCACCAGCCACTAGCCAGCTGAACAGACTTCAGGGTCTAGTTTTGACTTATTAACATTATTTTAATGAAACAAATAGTGTCCAGCACTGTATACTTTGAGTCATTGTTTCTCTTTCAGCTTTCCAATCCATAAATATATTTAAAATTGTTGTGTAGGAGATTGGTTATTGATTTAAACTGTTATTGATTTTGTAATAAATTATTTCTTTTAGAATAGTTGTTTTGGTTTGATCTAGTAATTATTTTAGACTTTCCATTTACTTGCTTTCAAGCTTTCTGGTTAGATGCAATATAGTTATAGCTTTCCAGTTAGTTTAATCTTGATGTACTCGAAAAGTGTGTAAAACTGTAATCCGTGTGTATAACGCATGCTACATGACACTTCTGTCATAAAGAGTTAAACATACACATCGTGCGGTTGTTGCTCTTACGATTTTATACGCGATAACTAGATTAGAAGTAAATCCCAGGGAACATATTTAACAAAAGCATGAACCTAACATAGGCAGTAAATTCGAGCCACAAACATGTAATATTTCACTACAGAAGCATGGCATTCCGCCTTTAACATTCATTTCTCACGTAGCATGTACTAGAAAGCAAAACAAATTGAGTTCCAACGCATCTACGGACATACAAACAAAACTGTGCTTTAATTTTGTCCACGAGCTAATAATCAGGTGTGTCAGCGAGCAAATACACTGCTCATATTCTCCGTGCAGCAATTTGCTGTTCCTCCTACTCAGGATCCGCAAAGAACATCGGAAAGATTTCGACGTCCAAGCCATTGCCATCATCCTCGGGAATCAGAGAGCGTATTGCGTTGACGCCACTCTCCAATCCTTGGGATCGTACCCCGTCAGCTCCTTGATCTCCATGTCCCAGCTCTTCATCGTCCCGCACGACAGCTCCAGCTCCAGCATCATCAGCCTCGCCAGGAACACCGCCGCTGCCGCCGCCGCCGACGGCTTGAGCTCCAGGCAGCCGTAGTGGAGCAGCGACACCTTCGCCAAGTCATGCGCTCTGCACCGGAGCTCGTCGTCGTCCTCTTCCTCCTCCTCCTCCCGGCTGCCGCCGCAGCCACGGGTGAAGTGCTCCACGAACGTGTGCGCCGTGGGCCCGCCGAGCCGGTACCCGAGCGCCGCCAGGAGCGCGCGCTCCATGGCTACCACATCCCGGCCGGCGGCGAACCCGCCGTACCGGGCGATCTCCCCCGCGTCCAGCTTGAGCGCGGTGCCCTGGTCCTCGTACTTGGCCGCGGCGTAGACGGCCGCCGCGCCCAGGAGGTTGAGCTGGTGCTCGCTGGCGGCGGCGCCGGCGAGGGGCCGCGCCGAGAGGAAGCGGTCGGCGTAGGAGACGGCGCGGTGGAGCGTGCCGGGGGCGAGGTCGTAGCGCCGGTTGAGCTGGCTCATCCAGCCGACGAGGGCGGCGCGATTCGCCGGGCTCATCCGGCCGCCCTGCGTCGTCTCCAGGTAGTCCGGCGACGGCCGCGCATTGCCGTCCTCCTCCTGTGCCCGGAGGATGGCCTCGATGTCGTCGTCGTCGCCATCGTCGTAGGGCTTGCGGATCGGAACAGAGGGCGCTGGGATCAACCGGGGTGGCACAGCCTCGTCGACGGCCGGCTGGAAGTGGCCGCCGTTGTAGAGGGACAACTCCCATGGCGCCGGAACATCGTCAGTGGCAACGGCGGCGACGCCGTCAGCGTCGAAGGGGTTGCCGTACACCGGCGTGCGAGGGGAGTCGGCGCCGGTTGCAAACGGATCGTACCAGGCGGGGGGAGGAGGATCATTCCAAGGATCGACGGTGAAGGGGTTGCTGTGTTCATCGGCGTGTACGGTGGCGCCGCCGGAGAAGGGATGGAAGCCGGTGGTGAGCGGAGGATGACCAAGGCCACCAAACCCGAAGGCGAAGGGGTTGGCGTGCAGCGCGGGCACAGCGGCGCCGCCGGAGAAAGGGTCGAATCCGTAGCCGAGGCCGAAGGGATTGGTGTACGGCGCGTGGACGGGGCCGCCGCCGCCGTAGAAAGGCCCGGAGCTGGCAGGCGGAGGAAGCGCAATGGAGAGGCCAAAGCTGAAGGGGTTGGTGTGCATCGTGGTGGCGCCGGAGCCGCCGCAGGGGAAGGTCTCGAGGCCGGCCGGGCGCGAGGTGAAGGCGGCGTCCATTGCCCCGGAGCACGAGTGCCTGGCCGTTGCGCTGCGTCGCTGCCTCCCGCCCGCACCGCACCCAGCTATTTGTACGCGCCATGGGAAGCGAGTCCGAGTCAGGCGTCCGACTCCGACGTAGAGGCTGCAACCCAAGTAGGATTCGTCCTGCCAGCTGCCACAGTGCTGGGCCACAAGTTTTCGGATCGGAGTACGTAGCAAAACGCTGGTAATCGTCACACGCCAGGAGTAAGACCCCGGCTGCGGTTCAGACGAAATCAGCATTTAGCAGTATGCGTTTCACGGCATCGGGAGATCACTGCATGTTCAGGTAACCACGATCATGCTGTAAACGCAAAATGACAAGGTTTTGAAGTGTATAACGACACTAATAATGTACACTCGATTAAGCACCCACAGGATTTGTTCAGAGATCAGAACAGCAAAGTGCGTAGTGCCTGAACAAACTTCCTAACAACATCGTCGCTCTTTGATTGTGTAGACTTTCTTACATCAACTGTAACAATATCTCTTTTGTTGATACTTTTGACAAATCAAATTACCAAGAGTCTAAACCCAAAAACTCCTGTAGTGATTTGGTGCTTTGTGGTTCTAGTTTTAGTTCAGTGCTATGCATCAAGTTTGTCATCCTTGCTAACTGTGCAAAAGGCTCCAAACCATTATTAACTGATCGAAGCAACTCGTGCGCCATGGTGAATTGGTGATTATGTTGGATACCAAAAATGGATAATTTGTGCTCGAGAGGCAAATCATCTCGGTTTGCTGAACCGATGGCGTTGCAGGACTCCGCGGTTGTGCGATCTACGCGGTACAAGAGCGTTGCGATCATGACTTTCTGCTGTCACTCCCTTATCTTGCGGTCATCACGCTGAATTGTTTGAGACCAGCTACGTTCAGCCATGGCCGCTGGCTATATGGTTCAGATGTGGGAGATTCACTTCAGATAACCAGAGCATACTTGCACGAGTAATTGGATTAAGCACCTCCAGGATTCAGAAATGGGAACAACAGTGCGTGGGTTCAAGTGGCTCTCAAAGCAAAATCTCCACTGGAACCGTACCCACGCAACAGCATTTCACAGTGTCGCGTCGCATAAACCCTTGCCCTGTTTGGCTGGTTGGTGCTGGGTTTTACTGAGAGAAAAATACTGCTGGTTGGTTGGTGGTTGGTTCTGGTTTTTGCAGAGATAAAAACACTACTGGCTAGTGCTAGAACAAGCCAGCCGAACAGGGCGCCTGTCTGTCTTCGACCGCAACGAAAAATGGAAATCAGACGCACGGAAGCTACTACGAAACAAATACATAATTCAAAAACGGTACCTATTGATTGTTTTCACAGTATCACCTTCACTGTCCAGCCAAGTCACACAGACAACTTCACAATAGCCACCAGAATAACCAGTAACTCACTTCAGAGATACCAGAGCAGATACTACAAAAAATGTGCTAGCAGTAACTCGTTTACGAACCTTCTAAGACCCAACATCAGAATTCAGAATAACACGCAAAAACCTGCTCTGAAAGACTGGAACGTGCCCAGCACAGCAGAAGACACTACTCGAGCAAGAGAAAAAAAAAGGCACTAAGACGTTATCATCCTTACTACACAATAGCATAACACGACTGGATCTAATCCCCTCTGTCTTTCGGCCAAGGGTAAAAATGGAGCCAGCACTGTAGCAACACCTGCAAAATCCCAGGAGAGCTTTCTTTACACACTCTTCTTGTGCTTGTCACGAACTCGAGGGTCTGCTCGTCACTGGAATCAGACTTGATCGCCGCGGGCCCGTGGGCTGATCGCGTCGTGGGCTTTCTTACTGCACACCGGCCCAACATACGGACTCCCCAGTAATGT
The DNA here is from genome assembly GCA_900205405.1 of Echinochloa crus-galli. NCBI lineage: Eukaryota > Viridiplantae > Streptophyta > Magnoliopsida > Poales > Poaceae > Echinochloa > Echinochloa crus-galli. The sequence goes on from OAMR01000528.1 coordinate 765,797, forward strand.
TAGGCCTGGCCCAGGTCGAGAGCCATCCACCGAAACCCTAATCCCCATCGGTGGTGCTATATAAGCCTCCGCATCCGGCCGCCGCCTCGTTTCCTTCCCCTGCCCTCACACCCACTCGGCGAGGAGAGCCTTCGGCGGCGGAGAAGATGGTGTCCCTGAAGCTTCAGAAGCGGCTCGCCTCCAGCGTGCTCAAGTGCGGCAAGGGCAAGGTCTGGCTCGACCCCAATGAAGTCAGCGAAATCTCCATGGCCAACTCGCGTAAGTTCACTGCCGCTTCCCCCCGCACCTCCTCCTCGGCTCCCAGCACTTGTTTGCCGCGCGTCGTGTCAGTCCATCGATCACCGGTTCATGCTGGTCGCTCAGTGGTATGGTTGATTTGCTGTCGTAGGTCGTAGAGATAGATCTGTGGTCCCGTTGGTAAATCAGCCGTGCGATTGGTTTGATAGACTGCGGGTGTGGATGGCCGCGGGCCAACCTTTGATTCTCCATTGGAGCACCTCTGGATCCATTTAATAAATTAAAGAGTCATCGATCGATCCGTTTTATGTGTAATATCTGCTCACAGACATACCCAAGAGATTGTACTAATTGCTGCTGAAATACAAGAGTAAAAAAAGGAATACTTTATGTGCATGGTAAATCTAACTATCTACTTTTGATTACTACCTCTGACAAACACATATAAACTGGGCAATGTAACTCTTATATATCTAGAATACATTTTTTTGCATTATGTGGCTGCTGGTGACCATATTAGGTACCTCACTATGTAGTTGTGGGCATCATCATGTTGTGGTATTGTGTATCCATGCTTACTTTGTTGATAACTTGGATCTTTTTCTAGGCTGTAGTTACTGTTTTATTCTATTACCATTTACCTGCGAGTTGTCTAATTTGTAAGTAATGCTAGTTGTGCTGATGAAATGCCTGAGTGACACATTTAATAATGTTATTTTGATTAAGGCTAGGCTAACTGACATTCCAAATGATTCCTGCAAGCTATGAGATGTTTCTGTTAGTATTGCATATTGTGCCCAAGCTGTATTTGCCAAATACTGCATGGTTCATTACTTAAATTGCTCCATGCAATTTGACAAAGCTAGAACAGTTCTGTTACTAGGATTTATCATGTGTGTTATGCTCTTCTGGGTAGTTTAATTTTGATGGTGCTTGTTCTTGTGTATCATGTGTATAAATAAATATTGAAACTCGTATATCTCTTTTTACTACTAACTAGTGAAGGTACCACAAGTATGACCATGTTTTCTGCAAATCATACAGGCCAGAACATCAGGAAGTTGGTTAAGGATGGTTTCATAATCAGGAAGCCTCAGAAGATCCACTCCAGGTCCCGTGCAAGGAGGGCGCACGAGGCCAAGCAGAAGGGACGCCACTCTGGTTACGGTATGCTGTTACACTGATCAACTAGTCGTCGTCCTGTAAATATGTTTTTTGATGTTTCTACATTTCATAATCATGTAAATTCATGTTAATCCAATACCAATACAGGTAAGCGCAGGGGAACCCGGGAGGCTAGGCTCCCCACCAAGATTCTGTGGATGAGGAGGATGCGTGTTCTGAGGCGCCTGCTGCGCAAGTACCGTGAGGCCAAGAAGATTGACAAGCACATGTACCATGACATGTACATGAAGGTCAAGGGTAACATGTTCAAGAACAAGAGGGTTCTCATGGAGAGTATCCACAAGTCCAAGGCTGAGAAGGCCAGAGAGAAGACGCTCTCCGATCAGTTTGAGGCCAAGCGTGCCAAGAGCAAGGCAAGCCGTGAGAGGAAGATTGCCCGGAGGGAGGAGAGGTTGGCTCAGGTAAGATAATGCCTTATTGTTTCAAACCTGCATTTACTGCCAAAAGTTGATGAACCTGCTGATTTGCAATTTGGAATTTGGATGCATGACATGACGCTTATGATTTTGAACTGGTCTTATGCAATCACAAATTTTAACTGCCATTTTAACAGTTTTTTCTTTATCACTGAGAAAAAAGGTGACTCTGAAATTTTTGTTAAGTCATGGATTGGCTGTATTTAGTTTCATTTCCTACCAGAGTCATGGTTTGACCCCCCCAAAAGTCACATTTAGGTCTATCCTGCTTGTTTTAAATTTGTTTAGATTCCATGATGAAATACTTTTTTCATCTTTGTGTAGGGCCCGAGGGAACCTGCTGCACCAGCAGCTGCAGCTCCAGCTCCGGCTGCAGCGTATGTGTCTTGACTCCTTCAATTTTCCAAGTTTCCTTAGTAGACTCATCATGTTTGTTGATGTGGATTTCTGTTTCTCAAATGTGGCAGGGCACCAAAGAAGGCGAAGAAGTGAAGATTGATCTGAAGCTTTACTTCTCTGGTACTCAGAAGTAGCCTAATTTTGTGTCGCTCCTTAAATGTTTTGCTGTTATTATATATCCAAGGGATCTGCCTCGATGTATCTGAAAATCATGTTATTTTGGGTTGGATAATGTAGTAGACTTGTTTATGCAGAATCTTCGTTGCAACAGATCTAAGAAAATCTGTTTGTTTTATGGAACGTAGTTGTAGTTCGCTGTGTTCTCTTCGTGGTTCTCCAGTTGCTTGATTGGCGTTGTTTGTTTATTCCTATGCTTGTTGTGTGACCCGATGTTAGTATCCCGGAGCTTCGTATTACAATCGACTGTTTACTATGTTAGGTTTAAACGCCTGCAACGCAACTACGATGTTGCTTTGTGATTTGTGAACATCGTTGCCGGCCTTCCCCCGGCTTACAAGCCATATCGCTCTTTGGTCGTCTGTCGACTAGAGCCTGAAGATTTGTTTCAGTCCATCTCATTCGGCAAGTTTCAAGATCTGTAGTGGACTGAAAAGTAAGTCTGTACTTAACTATTTGAGATCTTAATGCAGGTGTTTTTTACATCAGGAATCATGCTGGTAGTGGTCTGAGATAGGAAACTCAACTGTGGTGTCAAATCTCAGAATGGTTCCAAACTTCCATTCCTAGTTTTAGGAATGGAATGACTCCATGCTAATGTTTGGTTGGAAGAATAGAATGGGTCTATATCTATATTTGGTTGAAGTGATGAGACCCATTTGATAACAGCCTGCGTTAGCCACCGTTTGTGGGGGTCCACTTGTCACTCAAACAACACCCTCCCTTCTGTTGTGATGCACGAACCGTACCTAAGCTCGATTTCTTTTTTTGTCTATTTCTTTTATGCTTGCTGCTATTTTTTCAATTTCGGATCGACTCTCTTGCATGCATGGTTTCTAGCTCCATCCGATTGATGAAAAAAAAACAAGATAAACTCCAATAACTTTTGTGGGCAGCATAGCTCGCTGTCGCCTCCGCGTAGCGCTCGCCCGCCACCCCTCGGCGCCGCGCTCGTCATGTCGCACCTCGCCGCTTTTTCTTGCCTCCTCGCGCTCACCGCGGTCTTCGTGTTGTGCGTTGACAAGATGCGAGAAACGGAGAGATGAGAGAGCCTTGATGCCGTGTCGCCATCGACGTGGGACGAGTGCGTTCGGGAGAGTTTTTGGAATGGCTCGGTCCTGAATCTTTTGGGAATATTCTTCTCAGGAGCCATCCCATTCTACCCGTTCTCCAATCAAACACTGCGAGGAATGGAGCCACTCCGTTCTATCCCAAGCCATCCCATGAACAATGGTTTGAAAAGGTTAATTTGGTGAAACTGAAATAGGGGCAAGGTATTAGGTATGAGCCACGACTGATTACTACGTAGTAATATGAGAATGAATCAATCAGAACGCAGAAAAACAAGGAAAGCACCTGCATATTTTGTTGTACTGACATACCAAGCAAGATCTTATGCAGGGCATCAAGGGAACGTGACATAATTGGACAGTGAAAACCATCTTTACATATATAAAAGACTTGAAAATGGCAATAGCCTGATCAACTAAGCTTGGTAAAAATAAGATTCCTACAATGGAATCGCATATGACTAGAGGAGTGAATAGGAGAGCTTGTTATATCAATTTTTTTTTGCTGAAGTAAAAACAAAGGTGCTAGAAACATTAAAGTTGGCTATATAATCAGCTCAAAGTAAAAGCATGAGCAAACAAACAATGTCGGTCGTTCTTGTAAGTTGGCTATTACATACGCCGAAGGAAATAATAAGAGAAGGAAATAACTGGTCGTTCTTGTTTGATGATTCCAGATGCTGAGTGTTGCTATGGTTTGACATTCCCTCCTTGCAGCTGTTCTGACAGATGCTGAGTGTTGTTTAGGAACTCCCGCTCGCGTCCGCAGCCGGCCGCGTTGCAAGGCAGATGTCGAAGTCCAAGGGGGCGTCGTGCCGTCGTATGCCCTCCGATCGGCGGCAGCGTGCGTCAATTTTAGATCATTGCAGAGGTCCCTTATCTTGTGTACTTCATGCTGAATTGTTTGACATAAGCTAACTTCAGGTTCAGGCATGATCGCTGGCTATAGTTCAGACGAAACGGTACGTTTCATGCTGAATTGTTTGACATCAGCTAAGTTCATGCCGAATTGTTTCACAATTTCACCTTCACTACTGTCCAGCCAAGTTAAATGCATGTCGTGATCACTTCAAAATGACCACCAAAATTACCAATAGCTCCGTTCAGGGATACCAGAAACATACTACAAAACCTGTACTAACTAGTAGTAACTCATTTAAGAACCTTCAAGGTCCAACATCAGAATTCAGAACAGCAAGCATGGAAGATGGAACGTACCCAGCGCGGCAGAAGACACTACTCGAGTAAGAGAAAAGGGGCACTAAGACGTTATCATCCTACACAACAGCATAAGACCTAACTAACCCTCTCTGTCTTCTTTCGCAAAAAAAAAAAAACCCTCTCTGTCTTCGACCAAGGGTAAAAATGGAACCAGCACTGTCTGACTGTCTGTAGCAAAACTTGCAAAATCTTAGGAGAGCTTTCTTCGTCTCAGGAAGAACTTGTGCGGTAGTGCGGCTAAGATTTCCCCCCTAGTTCTCTCTGCTTGCTTCTCACGAACTCGAGCGCTCTTGATATCGTACCGCGATCTGGAAGGAAGGGCTGCTGCTCGTCACTGGCATCAGACTTGATCTCCTGGTCATCGCTGGCATCAGACTTGATCTCCTGGTCGTCGCTGCCCTCCTCACTGCCCTCGGCGTCGTCGGGGGCACCGTGCTTGAACTGGATCAGTATGGCGGTCGTGTCGGGTAGCGTCGGCTGTACGCGGTGCACGAGCCTCTGGCAGATGACGCGCAGGTCGGTCTGCCCCTGCATTGCTCACAGACAAACAGAACACATGTTCAGGGCGACAATTTTTTCGTCAGGGAAACAAACTGTGACAACAAATGAAATATAGATTCAAAACATGCTGTACTCTCAAGTGTAGGCAATTCAAATGTTAATCTAAGCTCAGTGGTAAATTGTTACTTGTGCCCGGTAAAGGTTGCTTCATTCGGTACGGAATTTCTTTTCATGTATCAGTATAGCATGATGACAGACACAAAAGGAGTGAAAAACTCACGGATCTTAACTCTTCGTGTACAAAATCAACCACAGCTTGACATGTCATAGAATGCCTGTCCAAAAAGAAAACAAGAGGCGCATATTAGCACAGGCATTAACCAAAATCATATCAAATATGCAGTGGAATGTGGATACTACTACAAGCTAGGTTTTTTAGGGCACAATGTCAGGTGATCTGCCTTCTCATTTTAGATGGAATGAAAGTTATTTTACTTCCAAGCTCTGAAGCTCAGATAAAGGAGAAATAATTTCTGTTTAGAAGATCTGTACGATAACTAAGCCTTTGTCCTCTGTTTTCTTGTTCTTCACCGGCTAGGTTTTTCGTGAGCTATATAGAGTTCAATGTTGTACTGGCATACAACTATGTCAAAAGCAGATCCTATTGCACAATTTATACTGCCTACTACATCTGAATTCAAGCCCAAAATCTAGAGGTTTCCTGAAGCAAGCTCTAACAGAACAAATCAATATATTTGACATGTAATCTTCAGCTAGCTAAGCTAAGCAAATAACAAGTCATGATTCAATGATATCAGGAAGCACTAGCTATTTATATAGATTGGAAAAAATTCTTTTGCGTGGTAGCTAATATATAGCTCTCCATGGTCATTACATGTAACCAACTTAAAATATACCTACTCCAGAGAAATCATGCAGAAAGTATGATGTATAATAGCCCCAGAAGAAACCAGTTTAAGCTGCACACAATTAACTGAACGAAAAATGCCCTCTGGGTAAATGCAGCTAAAAATTGAAACAAGAATGCAAGCTACCAATTAATATGTGCACTTGTGCTCTGCATTAATTCTTGGACCTATGGGAAAATTAACTGATGATTCACTTCTGTTATCTTTCACAGAGGACTTACCATATGCCGTAACTTGCGATGATAAGAAACTCGACATCATCGGTTATCTCCATCTATCAACAACATATGTTATTTACCATCAGATCGCTAACAGTAAAACATTTTTTTACTCTGCTAAAGACAACTTTGTTTACACTTACAGATCGAATGTCTGGATTGCATATCACCATTTGTTCTTCAGGAGACATATCCTTGTTCTGCTTGAATCCAAAATCACCTGAGTTGTAAGTAAGCATAGAGATCAATTCCAGTGCAATATATTACATATAAATGAGAAAAGGAAATAAGTAACACTATACCAATTGATCTAGAGATGGGTATCCCTGCTTGAAACGCTCTGAAGCCGGCCACTCGCTCTGCTTCTATCACAATATAGTGAATATACTTATCCAAGTATAACTTTCCTCCTGCTCTTTGAATCCTCCGTTTTTCACCCCGATGGCCTGGGTTGTGATCCGTGGATAATTGAATTGCCTTTTGATACAAAGAAAACAAGCATAGTTTTTAGTCACCGCTTGAATGCATTTGTTATGAAAATGGTATAGTAGTTATAGACACTTAGACAGACATTTGAAATGAAACAAATCATTCACCTGACCGTTCCTTGAGGCTACGCAATGAGAATCTCCAACATTGCCAACGGTCACTCGGTTGCCTCTAGCGACAGCTACACTTACTGAGCTTCCTGTATGAGGTGGTGGTGTGTAAGGAGTTCCCTGAGGATAAAAAATACAAAGTGATGTATAAAACAGAAATTATAAAATCTTATGAAAGAGAGGGATAGGGGGAGGCTTTGAAAATCTCGCGCGCACAGGCGTAGAGGCTGTGATAAAGAAGCACGCAACATTAAGGCAATAATGAGGTCAAACTAAAAGGTGATATCTCCGGTGGTACCTTGAACTGGGTAGTAGGATAACAACCTAGGTGGATTGAGAACAGGAAACCTTTTGGCATCCACCTTCTTTTTCCTCAAACACAATTTTGGCCTCCAATTCAGTAAACCAAGCACTAGATGTAACATTTAATTGACACTAGGTGCTCAAATATATTGTTTCCAACTCCAAACATCTTGAGAACGAACAAAATACTGCCCATATCATACCAATCCTTCCAGTTCCTTTTACAGATATATTATGCACAATATTCAACACAGATAAAAGTTTTGATTAACTTCTTGAACAGCTGTATATGCTTAAATAACATTCAGAAATTGATACTTTACCCATTTGCAGCGCCAAGTGTCAACAATAACAGCATCTATGAAACGCTTTATCCAATTTCTACTGCCAGTAGGAGTAATGAATCGCCTCCATTCATTTGATTGTTGCAACAGTTCATCCATTCTGCAACAAGAAGGCAACATTACATATTCCATATTTGCAGTTTTGCATATGCAACAAATGCAATAGCAAAATGGAGACCATATTGGCCCCTTCAACTCATACTGTACAAAAAGGAGATAACTAATGAACCTGGAAAACACACTCCTCATTGCATTATTAAGATTGGCTTGATAGTTTGGATGGGCACGAAGCTCAATATGAAAGAGTCTCGCACAAAGCAATGCTACTTCAGCTCCTGAAACAGAAAACAAACAGCTCATATGGCCATTTCATCTGACTAGTGTAGCAAAATACCACATATTGAACGGGTATATTGCTATGCTACTGTACTCAGAAGCATCACTTCATGGCATGGCCAAAAAAAGGAAAGAGCTGCATAGGAGATATCACATATTGGACAACATATTTCTCATGAGAACTTCTTTCCATATTTGATTGCTTGTAGTTCCTTTTTTTTTTCATAACTGACTGAATTACCTGTGCAGTTGACACACCTAATCTGGAATAAAGATTTATTTGCTATACAGCTCCATATGATCGAAAATATAACTATAGCTGATAAACAGCTGTAACAACTCTTTTCTTGTAATTAACCTCCCTTGTCAGAGATATATGCCAAGTCTCTTAACCATGAAGCCTAAATAGAAGTATCAAGCTAAACACCAACTCTAACGATTCATAATTAGGTTCATCTAAGCATGTCAAATTGTACTATCATTAGAGAACTGTACTATGAGCATTGAAGCTGAAGATGAAAACTACAAGTTATGTAATAAGATATCCAAAGAGAGTGTGCATAAAATTTAACACATACAGGCACACGACCAACGTTTTCTAGAGGATTATGAATTAATTCCTTGAGAGTTCTTTGTCCAGAAGAAAATACTGTGAGGATTTTACTGATGCTTGACATGAGTTATGGTAAATAAAAGACATGATTGCAAACTTGATATAAGAAGATGTCAATCAGGATCAAACCTCCATGCCCATCATAAACACCAAAGAATGATGTGGTATGATCTAGATCTGGGACAACTGCATACTACAGAATAAGAAGGGTAAAGATTAGGATTAGTATTTCACCCCCAGTTACTAGAAAGACAATCAGATACTAATATTTAGAAGGACCAGTAGATTACTCACAGCATCTTCCATTTCCAAAATTTTTTTCCGACCTTGCACAGATGATGCTGCATACTTGATTCTGACATTTTCTCCTCCTTCAGTAGATGCTTCAACATGCCGGCTGTTAGATGCACCCATAGCAGGATTTGCTTTCCTGAAAATTTCTACTGTGAATATAACATTATAGAAATACTCTACTAACAAAACCAGAGAAGAAATAAATTAAGTGTGTTGAAACTGCATTACGGATTGCATAAATACTCGGAGAACTAGACAAAACATGAATTAAAATATAATTAGAACAATCATGTTACTATATGCAGAACTAGGATTAGATTTACAGGATTTAATATATAAGTTGTCATATCCAAGGTGTACGGTGGCCCTGTAATTTTCAAGAATTAATGAGGAGCGTGAAGAATATTTTGGAAATGATCATATCTGAATGCATTTTTTAGATGCTTATATTATGCAAAAGTAACCATATTCAGGTGCACTTACGTAGCTTTCATTTGCTCCTAAGATCTTACCCGAAAATCATAGAAAAATGGATTAAGATTTTACTGCCAACAAAAGTACATGAAAATTCAGTCTTAAATCATAACAGTAAATTATAACCCGAGAAAAGAAAGTGAAAACTAGCAGAAATTATGTAAAGGTCATGCTAGACAAGAAGGAACTAGCTGTCAGTCAGTCCTAAACAAGAACCATGCATAAGATACAGAAACCCCGTTCACCACATCAAATCCTCACGATCGAATTCTCTTTTTTTTTGTTTCAGCAAGAAGAGACCGTTGAAATTTGTACTGCAGATTATCATCAACCAAGAAACAGGGTAAAATCCTGGACCAAAAAATGCCAATTCACACCATCCTCGACTAGTATAACAGTGGAAAAAAAATGGTCACGGATAAGAAGGCTCCATTCGATATTTAGTCACCAGTCATTCGATCTTCTTATCAAGGAACAGAAACCTCTGATATGAGAACAACCAAACAATAATGAAGCGATCACGTTCTCAGGGCAAGGCATGAAGAGATCACGTTCTTTCACACCAGATCAAGATCGAAGACACAACACATCGTGGAGTACGTAATGAGCAAACAAACGAAGACTTGTAATCATCACATCAGCCTAGGAATTGAAACAAGGAAGAGACCGAGACGGGCTGAGATCACGAACATGGAGCCTCCCCAGGTCCCACTAGCATCAATGAAGCAGCAAAGAGCAGGTTGAATAGAGGAACCGCAGTACAAATCCTCATGTCCTCAGAAAAAAAAGAGCCACCCACATACAGAAATTTCCACTTCTGAAAGGCAACAAAACTCCGTAAACAGCAGTAAACAAACGAGAAAAAAAAATACGGCAAACCAGTGTATGTAATGTCTCCGTGTTGCGAATTGCGATGCGCACCCCCGTTGGTCCTTGGTAGAATCAGGAACGGCAACAAGAGGCATCGATTTAACGAAAATGATTGCTATTAAGATCACGAGCATCGAGTCAGATAAGAGAGACAAGGCAAGTGTCGATCATCTAGGAAGCAGTACTACTCCTCCAAGGAAACCCAACACCAACTTCGAAAGCAACGGCCGCAGCAACGTTGAACTGCTGGTCCCGTTGAAACCAAACAGCAGCGGCGAACGGGATGGGTGCGCGTTCATGCACCAGAACCCAGAAGCAGGCAAAACAGAGTAGGAGAGGCGAAACAGAGGTCACCATGGATTCATCGGTGCTCGTCAGCCTCCCCCTCTTCCAGCGAAAACCACCAGCAAGCCAAAAGCAAACGGCAGCAGCAAAAGCACGTATGCGACCAACTGCCGAAGCCAACACAGAGCACGATCGAACATGAGTAAAACCCCGCAAAAATGCGTCCAGATTGAGAAGAAACACGGAGACAAAATCGAAGCGCGTCGAGAACAACGAGAAGAAGAGCACGAGCAGCACACCACCAACAGGATGCTTCAATCGGAGCAGTATGCGATCAAGGAATCTAATGGGAGATTGGGGGAGAGAGATGGAGGCGGAGGAACGCCAAGAGGAGGAGTTGGGGAGGGAGAGGCCGATCTCACCTTCACCTTTTCCACTGCTCTTCCCCCTCTGCTCCTGCGAAGCAAACCTGCAGAGGCGGTTGGGCGCTGCCTATAAAGCATGCAGCGAGCCGCACCACCGGGTTGGCACGCACGCACGCAGGCGGCAGGCTCGGGTCGTGTCCTTCCCCCTCGGGGTGTCCGTGCGATCGCCGGCCGCGCGTGATCGGACGCTTGAGGAAGGCCCCCGTGGGCCCGGTGCTGGGCCCGTCGGCCGTCCCCACGCCTCGCCCTGGCCAGGCTGGCTGCACAACTGGCGTCCGCGTGTACGCCAGCGGGCCCCGGGCGACGTACTCCGGGAGGGACTCTAATTTTCCGGCGTTTTCCTTTTGACACGATTTCCCGGCGCTTCTTGATGGAATGATAGGGCAGCACCGCTGCAGCGGCAGGCAGCCATCGCATTTGCCGACCGCCGCCGCTGTCTCCCCTAACCCGACCTCCGCCGTCGCCGGACCGAACGCCACCCCCGTTTTTGGGTTCGGATCCGCCCTCCGCCGCTACGGCGCCAGCTTCCCTTGCTCGGCCTGCACCATGGCCGGGGCCAACACCGCTGCAGCCATAGTCGATGCGCCCGCCGCCGCCCCGCACATCGGATGAGTTGATGTGCAGAACAACTCGAACAGAAGGAAGATGGGTCATTAGGCCAAAAGTAAACCCGGTAGCTCTGGTGAGTTGGGCTAGTTCAATTCCGTAAGTATATTTCTCTACCGTGGAGCCAAATCTATTTTTTAAATATAAGACTGGGGCCAAATCAAATGCATGACGTGACAGCTTCACAATGACCATCAAAATTTCAACTTAGCTCAGCTCAGAGATACCAGAACATACTATGAAACTGTGCTAATAGTAATTCGTTTAACCTTCAAGATCCAACATCAGAATTCAGAACAGCAAGCAAAATGTGCTCTGGAACGTACCCAGCACATGCACAGCAGAAGACACTACTCGACCAAGAGAAAAAGGACACCGAAACGTTATCACCCTACGCAGTAGCATAACAAATCTAATGGGAGATTGGGGGAGAGAGATGGAGGCGGAGGAACGCCAAGAGGAGGAGTTGGGGAGGGAGAGGCCGATCTCACCTTCACCTTTTCCACTGCTCCTCCCCCTCTGCTCCTGCGAAGCAAACCTGCAGAGGCGGTTGGGCGCTGCCTATAAAGCATGCAGCGAGCCGCACCACCGGGTTGGCACGCACGCACGCAGGCGGCAGGCTCGGGTCGTGTCCTTCCCCCTCGGGGTGTCCGTGCGATCGCCGGCCGCGCGTGATCGGACGCTTGAGGAAGGCCCCACGTGGGGCCGGTGCTGGGCCCGTCGGCCGTCCCCACGCCTCGCCCTGGCCAGGCTGGCTGCACAACCGGCGTCCGCGTGTACGCCAGTGGGCCCCGGCCCCGCCGGGAGGGACTCCAATTTCCCGGCGCTTCTTTTTTTGACACGGTTTCCCGGCGCTTCTTGATGGAATGATAGGGCAGCACCGCTGCAGCGGCAGGCAGCCATCGCATTTGCCGATCGCCGCCGCTGTCGCACTGGGCCGACCGCCGCCGCTTTCTCCCCTAACCCGACCACCGCCGTCGCCGGACCGAACACCGCCCCCGGGTTTGGGTTCGGATCCGCCCTCCGCCGCTACGGCGCCAGCTTCCCTTGCTCGGCCTGCACCATGGCCGGGGCCAACACCGCTGCAGCCATAGTCGATGCGCCCGCCGCCGCCCCGCACATCGGATGAGTTGATGTGCAGAACAACTCGAACAGAAGGAAGATGGGTCATTAGGCCAAAAGTAAACCCGGTAGCTCTGGTGAGTTGGGCTAGTTCAATTCCGTAAGTATATTTCTCTACCGTGGAGCCAAATCTATTTTTTAAATATAAGACTGGGGCCAAATCAAATGCATGACGTGACAGCTTCACAATGACCATCAAAATTTCAACTTAGCTCAGCTCAGAGATACCAGAACATACTATGAAACTGTGCTAATAGTAATTCGTTTAACCTTCAAGATCCAACATCAGAATTCAGAACAGCAAGCAAAATGTGCTCTGGAACGTACCCAGCACATGCACAGCAGAAGACACTACTCGACCAAGAGAAAAAGGACACCGAAACGTTATCACCCTACGCAGTAGCATAACAACCAGCGGACCCAACCCTCTCAATCCAAGGTAAAAAGGAACCAGCGCTATCTGTAGCAAAACCTGCAAAATCCCAGGAGACGTTCTCTCAGGACCCAAAATGAACTCTGACAATAGTGCGAGAAGTTTCTTTCCCCCCTCGTGCTCTCTTCTTGCTTCTCACGAACTCGAGCGCTCTTGATATTGTCTAGCCGTTTGGAGAATAGGGCTTGATCTCATCGCTGTCATCAGACTTGATCTCATCGCTGGCATCAGACTTGATCTCCTGGTTGTCCTCCTCGTTCTCCTCGGCATTGTCCGGGGCGACGTGCTTGAACTGGATCAGTATGGCAGTCGTGTCGAAAGGCGACGGCAGGATGTGGCGCACGAGCCTCTGGCAGATGACACTCAGATCGGTCTCCCCCTGCATTGCTCGCAGAAAAACAAAGTGCATGCTCAGGGCAACAATTTTTCCATCGAGGTAACATATTTTTAAAAATAATAATAACAATAAAGGCAAGAAACTGCGATGACGAATGAAAAATAGATTCAAAACATGATGTGCTCGCAAGTGTAATCTTCAAATGTTAATCTGTCGGGTACATGACACATGCTTAGTAGTAAAATGTTACTTGTGCCCAGTAAAAGTTGCTTCATAAGATATGTTATTTCTTTTCATGTATTACTATAGCATGACAGACAGAAAAGGTGAGGAGAAAAACTCACGGTTCCTAACTCCTTGTGTACAAAATCAACCACATCTTGACATGTCATAGATGCCCTTCCCGAAAAGAAAACAGAGGAACATAACATTAGCATCGGGATTAAACAAAATCATTTCAGATATGCAAATGCAATGGATACAACTCCCTAGGTTCTTTTACGGCAAAATGGCAGGTGCTCTCCCTCCTCATTTCAGATGGAAAGAAAGATAATTGCATGTTACAATCTCTGAAGCTCAGATAAAGGCAAAAGCAAATAAAATCGAGAAGATCAGTACAAATTAAACAACCTATAAGCTTTAACCCTTTTTATCCTCTGTTGTGTTGTTCTTCACCGCGAGCCCCAATCCAAACTGTCTAGTTTTTTTCATGAGCCATATAGCACATTGTGGTAACATTGAGTTCAATGTTTTACTGTCAGCATTCTTCCATTTGAGCATAGAAGTATGGCAAAAGCATATCCTACTGCAAAACTTATACTGCTTACATATGAATTCAGGCCCAAAATCTAGAAGTTCCCCGGAACTAGCTCTTACAGAATATATCAAATATGTTCGACCTGTCATCTTCAGCTAGCTAAGCCAAGCAAATATCAAGTCACGATGTTCAATGATGGAAGCACTAGCTAACATAAGGATTGGAAAACATTCTATCCTGTGGTAACTTTGATCTCTCCATGGTCATTACATACCAATACCAACTTAAATATACCTACTCCAGAAATCATGCATAGTGTAATGACGGTAAAGTAGACCGGCCTCTGAAGAAACCAGTTTAAGCTTCATACAATTAACTGAACGAAAATGTACATACCACTCTGGATAAACACTACCGTCTTAGACCAATTAAAACTACTGTATTAGAACTTAAGAAGAATGCAAGCTAATAGATGACATGTGTACTTCATCTGTTCTGCACTCATTTTGTTCCTAGGGGAAAATTAACTGACACAATTCACTTCTGTTATCTACTTATCTTTGGCTGAGGACTTACCATATACCAAGACTTGCTATGACAAGAAACTCAATATCATTGGTTATCTCCATCTAACAATGAAAGATGTCATTTCCCATCAGATCGCATCAACAAAACAAATCTGTACTCTGCTAAAAGAAACTTCGTTCAAACTTACAGTGAGAATATCTGGATTGCATGTCACTATTTGTCCTTCAGGAGGCAACTTTTTGTTCTGCTTGAATACAAAATCACCTGAATTGTAAGCATAGACATCAGTTCCAGTGCAGTGTATTACACACAAATGACAAATGGAAATCAGGTAAGAGATTATACCAATAGATCTGGAGGTGGCTAACGTTCCTTGAACCAAACTGAAGGGGGGGCACTCGTCCTACTTCTATCACAACATGATTATCCAAGTCCAACGTTCCTCCTGCTCTTTCAATTCTTTGTCTCTCATACTGATGGCGTGGTTTGTGATCAGTGGATAACTGAGTTGCCTTTTGGATGCAGTGGAAGCAAGCATAATCTTTAGTCACCACTTGAATGCATTTGTTTCCTGTCAAATGTCTGGATATAATCTTCCATTTTCATAACAAATGCATTCAAGTGGTGACTAAAGATTATGCTTGCTTCCACTGCATCCAAAAGGCAACTCAGCTATCCACTGATCACAAACCACGCCATCAGTATGAAAGACAGAGAATTGAAAGAGCAGGAGGAACGTTGGACTTGGATAATCATGTTGTGATAGAAGTAGGACGAGTGCCCCCCTTCAGTTTGGTTCAAGGAACGTTAGCCACCTCCAGATCTATTGGTATAATCTCTTACCTGATTTCCATTTGTCATTTGTGTGTAATACACTGCACTGGAACTGATGTCTATGCTTACAATTCAGGTGATTTTGTATTCAAGCAGAACAGAAAGCTGCCTCCTGAAGGACAAATAGTGACATGCAATCCAGATATTCTCACTGTAAGTTTGAACGAAGTTTCTTTTAGCAGAGTACAGATTTGTTTTGTTGATGCGATCTGATGGGAAATGACATCTTTCATTGTTAGATGGAGATAACCAATGATATTGAGTTTCTTGTCATAGCAAGTCTTGGTATATGGTAAGTCCTCAGCCAAAGATAAGTAGATAACAGAAGTGAATTGTGTCAGTTAATTTTCCCCTGGAAACAAAATGAGTGCAGAACAGATGAAGTACACATGTGTCAGTTAATTTTTTCAGAGGCCGATCTACTTTACCATCATTACACTATGCATGATTTCTGAAGTAGGTATATTTAAGTTGGTATTGGTACATGTAATGACCATAGAGAGATCAAAGTTACCACAGGATATTTGCTTGGCTTAGCTAGCTGAAGATGACAGGTC
>OAMR01000528.1:782758-849624 GCA_900205405.1 Echinochloa crus-galli
TATTTGGTTAGATGTGTATAAGAGACAGCATCTTTACATGTCATAGATGCCCTTCCCGAAAAGAAAACAGAGGAACATAACATTAGCATCGGGATTAAACAAAATCATTTCAGATATGCAAATGCAATGGATACAACTCCCTAGGTTCTTTTACGGCAAAATGGCAGGTGCTCTCCCTCCTCATTTCAGATGGAAAGAAAGATAATTGCATGTTACAATCTCTGAAGCTCAGATAAAGACAAAAGCAAATAAAATCGAGAAGATCAGTACAAATTAAAAAACAAAGCAAATAAAATCGAGAAGATCAGTACAAATTAAAAAACAAAGCAAATAAAATCGAGAAGATCAGTACAAATTAAAAAACAAAGCAAATAAAATCGAGAAGATCAGTACAAATTAAAAAACAAAGCAAATAAAATCGAGAAGATCAGTACAAATTAAAAAACAAAGCAAATAAAATCGAGAAGATCAGTACAAATTAAAAAACCTATAAGTCTTCGCCGCGAGCCCCAATCCAAACTGTCTAGTTTTTTCATGAGCCATATAAGCACATAGTGGTAATATTGAGTTCAATGTTTTAGTATCAGCATTCTCCCATTTGAGCATATAAGTATGGCAAAAGCATATACTACTGCAAAACTTATACTGCCTACATATGAATTCAGGCCCAAAATCTAGAAGTTCCCCGGAACTATCTCTTACAGAACATATCAAATATGTTCGACCTGTCATCTTCAGCTAGCTAAGCCAAGCAAATATCAAATCATGATGTTCGATGATGTAAGCACTAGCTAACATAAGGATCGGAAAACATTCTATCTTGTGGTAACTTTGATCTCTCCATGGTCATTACATGTACCAATACCAACTTAAATATACCTACTTCAGAAATCATGCATAGTGTAATGATGGTAAAGTAGATCGGCCTCTGAAAAAATTAACTGACACATGTGTACTTCATCTGTTCTGCACTCATTTTGTTTCCAGGGGAAAATTAACTGACACAATTCACTTCTGTTATCTACTTATCTTTGGCTGAGGACTTACCATATACCAAGACTTGCTATGACAAGAAACTCGATATCATTGGTTATCTCCATCTAACAATGAAGATGTCATTTCCCATCAGATCGCATCAACAAAACAAATTTGTACTCTGCTAAAAGTAACTTTGTTCAAACTTACAGTGAGAATATCTGGATTGCATGTCACTATTTGTCCTTCAGGAGGCAGCTTTCTGTTCTGCTTGAATACAAAATCACCTGAATTGTAAGCATAGACATCAGTTCCAGTGCAGTGTATTACACACAAATGACAAATGGAAATCAGGTAAGAGATTATACCAATAGATCTGGAGGTGGCTAACGTTCCTTGAACCAAACTGAAGGGGGGCACTCGTCCTACTTCTATCACAACATTATTATCCAAGTCCAACGTTCCTCCTGCTTTTTCAATTCTCTGTCTTTCATACTGATGGCGTGGTTTGTGATCAGTGGATAGCTGAGTTGCCTTTTGGATGCAGTGGAAGCAAGCATAATCTTTAGTCACCACTTGAATGCATTTGTTATGAAAATGGAAGATTATAGCCAGACATTTGACAGGAAACAGATGATTCACCTGGCCATCCCTTGAGGCTACACAACGAGAATCTCCAGTGTTTCCAACAATGAGCTGGTTGCCTCTAATGACAGCAACACATACTGAGCTTCCTGTACTTTGAGGTGGTATATAAGGTTCCTGAGGATAAAAAGACAAAGTGATGTATAAAACAGACAATTACAAAATCATATCATATGAAAGAAGGGGATAGCAAGGAGGCTTGAAAAAACTGAGGAAGAAGGGGGGTTGTATTTCTTTCTATGTGCCTATGATGTGTTAAAGAAATGACGAGCTCAGACAAAAAGGTGATATCTCTTGTGATACCTTAACTGTGTAGTAGGATAAAAACCAAGCTGCAATGAGAACCTAAGAAACCTTTTGGCCTCTAACTCAGTAAACCAGGCACTAGATATGACATCTAATTGAAGCTATGTGTAAAATAGATCATTTCTGACTCCAAAAGCACATCTTGAGAAAGAACAATATCCTCCATAGCATACACAACATTCAACAGATAAAGCATTGAATAACTTTTTCAGCAGATATATGCTTAAATAACATAGAGGAGTCAACATATTACCCATTTGGGGTGCCAAGGGTTAACAACAAGACATGTAGTAGTAATGAGGCGTTGTATCCAATTTCTACTATCATCAGTAGGCTTAACTAATTCTTTCCATTCATCTGATCGTTGCAACACCTCATCCATTCTGCAACAAGTAAACAAACATTACGCATTTCATATTTGCAGTTTTGCATATGCAAAGTGCAAGAGCAAGATGGAGACAAATATTGGCCCTTTCAACTCCTACTGTACAAGAAAACGGATAGAACTAATGGACCAAAGATTTGGGTTACAGGATTGATCATCAGATATAACCTGGAAAAAACACTCCTGATTGCATTATTTAGATCGCTCTGGTAGTCTCGATGGACTCGAAGCTCAATATGAAACAGTCTCGCACAAAGCAATGCCACTTCAGGTCCTGAAACAAAGCTCAGACAGTTCAATGTGGCAATTTTATAAAATTGATGTAGTATCTAGTAAATTCCACTCCCTCCGTTCCAAATTATAGTTCACTTTAGCTTTCTCCAAAGTAAACCTTCTCTCACTTTGACTAATTTTTAAAAAATAATAACATCTACAAGACCAAATAATGTGCCACCGAGACATATTTCATGATGGATTCAATAAAACTAATTTGATGTCTAGATGTTGATACTTTTTCTATAAACTTGGCCAAAGTTCTAAAAGTTTGACTTAGGACCACACTAGTGAACTACAATTGGAAAGGAGTAAATATTGAAAGTTTATAAGAGAATACTACTGTACTCGGAAGCTTAATTAACATTCATGGCATGACCGATAAAAGTGCTTCATAGGTGAGACATCTATTGAACAGTCAAACATATTGCTAATACAAGAATGTGTCAATGAAATGATACTGTGATTACCATATTTTTCTCATGACTCTTTCTTTCCAATTCCTTTCGTGAACTTTTCACCAATTTTTTCCAGAACTAACTGAAATGCCCTTTCAATTGGTGCTTTTTATCTGGAATGCAATTTTATTTGATATACAGCTCCATATGGTTGAAAATAAAACTATATCTAATAAAAAGTGTAGTGACTCTTATTCTAATTCAATAATCCTTTTTCAGAAATAGGTGCCAAGTCTCTTGATCCTGGAAACCTAACAAAAAATATCTAGCAACATAGCAATCTAAGGATTCATAATTGGGTTCCACCTAAGCATGCCAAATTGTGTATTAGTAGCATGCAAGCTGAAGATGAAACCTACGAATTAAATAATAAAATGTACAAAGTGGGTGTGCAAACAATTTAACAAATACATGCACATCACCAATGTTTTATAGACTATGAATTAGTTCCATGGTATTTTCCTATTCGGAAGAAAAAATCATGAGGATTTAGTTGATGCTTAACATTATAGGTTATGCTAATAGATGACATGCTTGCAAGCTTGTTATAAGAAGATGACAATCAAGATCAAACCTCCATGGCCATCATAAAGACCAAAGAAAGATGTGGAATGGTCTAGATCTGGGACAACTGCGTACTGCAGAATAAGAAGGGTGAAGATTATGGTTAGTATTACAACCCTTGTCACTAGAAAATCAATTGGATATTGTAGAAGTATTCTTCCAACAATCTTTAGAAGGATCAATAGATTACTCACAGCATCTTCCATTTTTGCACCAAAACCTTGCATAGATCCTGCTCCATACTTAATTCTGACATTTTCTCCTCCCTCAATAGTCGGTGTTGGTATAACATCGCGGCTGCTAGATGCACCCATAGCAGGGTTTGCTTTCCTGAAACTTTCTAGCGTGAATACAATATTATATAAATACCCCACTAACAAAATCAGAGAAGAAATAGGTGTACTGAAACTGCAATGCAGATCGCATAAATACTTAGCAAGCTTTTTTTTTACCTAAAAACCAGTGAGCCCTGATAAAACAGAATTGAAAATATAGTTAGAACAAACATGTTTTACTGCATTTAGAATTGTAGGGCTAGGATTGGATTACAAAACGAAACATATAAACATGGAACTATTGCAAGTTCAACACTTATTTTTAGCAAGTAAATTCAATGCTTAAGTTGTTGTATCCTTGGTACAATAGCACTGTGAATGATTCACAATTAATGAGGGAGCACCTATTTTTTTAAAATGTTCCTACCAAAGTGCCTGAATGCATTTTTGGATGCTTATATGAGGTGAAATAAACAATATCCAGGTCACTAATTTATTGACAACCATAGCAAAAATGAACTAAGATTTTACTGTCAACTACATGAAAGCTTTTCAGTCTCAAATCATAACACCAAATTCTGAACCAAGAAAAGAAAGTGAAACCAACAGATAATATGTGTAAAGGTGATACTATACAAGAAGGAACTCATTGTCAGTCAGTCCTAAACAAGAACCATGAATAAGATATGTACACCCCATTCAACATATTGAACTCTTACTTGTTGGGGTTGAGGAAGAAAGACAAAACAGATCAACTTGCAGTTCATATTATCATAAGCCAAAATAAGAAGAATGGAAAAGGGAAAATCCCGCACCTACAATATGGCAAGGCACGATGCCCTGAGCTAGTGTAACAAAGACAGAGAGATGACGACGAACAAGAATTCAAACCATCCAAATCATGTAGTGACCAGTTACTCGATCTGGACGACACAGTCCACATCAACGTGCAAAAACATCTGATATGAGAAGAATCAAACAACACTACAACAGTTTCACGAACAGGGGGCTAGGCATGCAGAGGTCATTGTTCTATCGCCCCACATCATGATCGAACAGACATCACATTCGCCCCCACATCATGATCGAACAGACAGGACATCGCGTAGCATGTAAAGCTACATTTCGAGGAAGAAACGAAGACTTCTAATCCGCACATCATCCTCGGAATTAAAGCAAGAAACAAGAGATCAAGACGGGTAGTGATAACGAGCATGGAGCCTCCGAGATCCCACTAGCATCAGCAAACAGCAGGAGGAATCTCGGAAAGGCAGTACAATCCTCCTGGCCCCCCACATGCAGAAATTTACACTTCTGAAACGCACCAAAACGAGGGGCAAAAGAGAGTAAAGTAACGAGTAAAATACGGCAGACGCGCAGATGTCTCCGGGTTGCGAATTGGCGAATTACCATGGCCACGCAGACACTCGGTAGAATCAGAGAGACTCGAGTAATCGCAGAGTCGAACCACGTGATCGTAATTCCGCGAAGAACAACAAGAGGCAATTAAAACGATTCCGATTAGCGTCACGGGCATCGTGTCAGATAAGAGAGACAAAACAGCCAAACAGGGGTCGATCATCTCGGAAGTAGTAGTACTACTACCTCTCCTCCAAGGAAAACCACCACCAACTTCGAAAGCAACGGCAGCAGAAACGCGAAATGCTGGTCCCGACCCGTCGAAACAAAACAGCAGCGGCGAACGGATGGCTGCGCCAGAGCAGGAGAAACCGAGGGGGTGAGGCGAACAGAGGCCACCATGGATTATCAGTGGTCGTCGGCCTTTCCTCTTCCAACAAAAATTACCACCAAACCAAACGCAAACAGCAGCAGCAGCAGCAGCAGCAGCAGCAAAAGCACGGCGCGGTCGAAGAGGAGTAAACCCCCGCAAAAGTGCATCCAGATTGAGAAAAAAAAACACGGATACAAAATCGCTGCGCGTCGAGAACAACGAGAAGAAGAGCACGAGCAGCACACCACCACCGGCACGCAACGGGACGCATCGATTCGAGCAGGACGCGATCGAGATACCTTACGGGCTTCGCGGCGAAATGGGGTTTTGGGGGAGAGAGGGAGGCGGAGGAACCCGAGGAAGGGAGAGGAGGAGAGGGGAAGGGAAGGGAAGGGGTGGGAGGGCGATCTCACCTTCACACGGCTTCACCTTTTGCTCTGCTGCAATGCTTGCTGGCCTGCTGCTCTGCGAAGCGAAAGGGAGGGTGGCGCAGGCTATTAAAGCATGCAGCGAACCGAGCCGCCACCAGGCTCGCACGCACGCACGCTGGCTCTCGTGTCCGTCGCCCGCGGGTGGCTCGTCCGTTCGATCGCCGCCAGCGCGTGATCGGACGCTCCAGGAAGCCCCGGTGTGGGCCCGGGGCCCGGGCGGATCCCACGCCTCAGGCCGGGCCACTTGCGCCAGCTGGCGTCCGCGTGTACGCCCGCGACGGGCTCAGGCGTGGGCCCGCGTGGCGTGACGTGAGCCCGAGAAGGTGGGGCTCCGGTTTTCGCGGCGCTTCTCGCGGAAGGCAGCCGTCGAGTTCCATTTCTCGACCGCGGATGCCGTCGCACTGGGGTTCCGCCGCCTTCTTCCCTGCGGTAACTCCGTCATGGCCGGAGCAGCGGAGCTAGCGCCACTCGCCAGAGGTGGTGGACGGAGTCTAGGCCGCCGGCTCGCCGCCGGCGATTGGAACCGGGATCGGATGGCTAGTTCGCTACTCCGCCAGAGGAAATGGAACTGGCCGCCCCACAACTATCCGTTGGAATATCCCGTGTCTCAGCCTGTTCTTGGGCCAAATTAGCCCAGAACTTCTGTCAGTCGACCCACGGTCATCCGGCCCAAGACTGACTTTGCCAGGACACATCCCGTGTCCAGACTCGTCCAGCCAGAGTCGAAATCACCCTGCATTGGGCCCGCTTCCTCTCAAGCAGTTGTATGATCCAACATGTTGCAACGTGCGAGTCAAATTCCAACCCGAAATAAGCTTCGAGTTCGAGGAAACAGTGGCAATTGGAGAGAGATCCAAAGCAAAAAAAAAGAAAAAACAGAGAGAGAGAAAAAGAGTACAAGTGATTTTCTGGTTGTTAGCAATAACTAGACAAAAAGAAGACATGTAGAGGACGAAACTTGTGTGTTCTATGCTGAAATGAAACTGTACGTCATCTTTTTTCTTACTGTTGTGTGGCAAATGTGATTTGGTCCTGGATGTCTGAAAATATGGGTATACAGATTGGCAAAACTTATATTTTTTTTAGATTAAGGATTAAAATCCGGCCTCTATATCCACAAATGGATATACAGTCAAAGTTGCAAACATATATGAGTTCTTAGACTCAACCTCCACGAAACAAGAAACAGAGCTCTAAGACAGAAAAAAGAGAAAGCTAAGCTTCATTCTTCTTCTTCATCCAGGCTTCAAACTTACAGTATCTCATTATGTGGCGTCAATCCATCCATCTTTCGTTTGCTTAGAAACTCGACATCAGATTTAACACTTGCCTTCTGTCGCTCGCCTAGCAGTTCCACCACAGGTAAAGAAGGTCATGACTTCCAAAGTGACCAAGCAGGAAGCATCCCAACAAACACCTCCAAGAAGATTAAACGACGTCCCTGACGTCGTCGTTGCTGACACCAACACCGCAGCCGGGTTAGGCTTTCGCCCGAAGCTCCTGCACATTCAAAATATCACAGCAGCAGACACCGAAGGACGACCGAACCGCCATACGGCGGCGTTCAGGCCCTTGCGAGGATGAAGGATCCATCAAACACAAAGTCGTCCACAGCACGCCGATGCGGTGATGAACATGTTGAGTCGCGACGCTGGTCTCGGCCGCCAGTAGTGTGAGGGATGGACATTTAGGCTCCCCTCGACCTAACCGTCGACCAGCGATACAGGATCTCGACACCCTGTTCCGAACACCGGTGGACCAGTACACACCGCAGCCGCCGGCCGCCACCGTGCTTCACGCCAACGGACCTCCGCTGCACTTACACCGCAGAACTTATAATAGTTTAACTTTTAATAAACTCATAATCTGGTATATTTAAGGATAGAGGAAATAGTCGTCAACAAGCACATGGACTCGGGACGGAACTACTTATCTTTCTGTGTGCTTATATGATATTTCGTGACAAGTTGAAGTCATTATCATTACCTAACAACTGTACATATTCAGTTTCATATATACAGCAGCTCAAATCAAATGTAGATGTAGACCTTATCAAAAAAGCATATTTAGAAACATTAATTTTTCTGTTGAAAATTGGGAGGGGAAGTGTTAAGCATCAGCTATATTGCTCTAAATAATCCATTTTGGCTGATCAGTTGCTGGAGCACCCCCAAGTGAAAAACTTCAGTGAACGGCACCCATTTTCCATCAAAAAGAAAAGAAAAGAAGGCGTATTTCTCTACCACCCACCATTCCAAAATGCGAAGTACGGAGTACATAGTACTGTAGTAACCAACTCGTAAAAAGTAAAACACGACACGTGCTGCGACTGCGACGCACCCGAACCAACTACTCCCTAGCCAACGCAAAGCCACCCCCACGTCTTGCACGCCGCACGGCCTGCCGGTGCTGCGGCGCAGGCAGCCAAGCCACCCACCAGGGCCAGGCTACTACCCCAGGCCCACGAGATGCACGTACACGCACGGCCGGGCCGGCACGCGCGTCCACCGCCGATCGCGCTGCGCCGCGTCAGGCTCGCTCACAGCTTGGAGTAGAGCTGCGGCGTGCGCCACTTGAAGAACTTGCCGGTGGGCAGGTCGCGGGGCGGCAGCAGCGCGAGCCCCGCGGCGACGCGGCCGGCCTCCTCGGCGGTGCGCTTGCCGAACCCCCGCGTCATGTCCGTGCGCGTGAACCCCGGGCAGAAGCAGTTGACGCTGACCCGCTCCCCGGCCAGGCGCGCCGCCAGCAGGCGGGAGTAGGCGTTGAGCGCCAGCTTGGACACCGCGTAGTCCGTCCACACCTCGGGCCACCCGCGCCCGCGCCAGGTCCCGTCCCCGACCTCCGCCAGGAACCGCGACGCCATCCCCTCGACGTCGCGCTCCGTCAGCGACGCCTCGTCCAGGAGCATCCGCCGCAGCGCCGGGTCCCTGAGCTTCTGCGGCAACACAAGGAGAGACAAAAGGACACACATATGCATGAGATCGATGTCGACGCCATTCTGAGTTCAGACACATATGCTTCAGCGGTAATGCTTAGTTCATCTTCATGCATGGAACTTTGCTCGTCTGAAACCGACATCGGAACATCACTAACTAACGCACTAGTGTATGATTTTTGCATTACACTGACATAGTGACATGCCAATTGGAGTTTGGTTCACATTGGCTTCGGAGTTTGGGCAGTTCATACGTGGTGTGGACACTGGCGACAGTGAGCAGTTTAAAGTGCTGAGATCATCCGGCAGTGACAGCGAAGTAACGCTGTCCCTGTGATAGGGCGTTCAAACTTCAGAGTCCACGGCCTCTGAACAAGATGAGCTCATAATAAGGATACTTGTACCTGCACCCTTAATCAACCTGCTGCTTAGTCAAATGATCTCGAAGGATGGATTGATCTGATGGGCTCGAAATGAATAAACTTAAAAGGTCAAGCCAGCATAGACATGTGCCATCATTCATCTCTGCAGCTGCATGCACGGTTTCAACTGACCTGACATGCAACTGCATTTGTCTGACAAGGTCTCCTAAAAAAATGCCTGACAAGGTAGGTAAAGATTTGATTCCAATTTCGTTACCCATCCTCCTCGTGCATGCTCTCACATTTCATGAAACTCTGTCTTATCTCTTCTATGCTACGTCAGTACATTTAATGTCATGAAACTCCTCATGAAACCCCACTGAGATTGGCCTAATGCTGCATTTGTTTCAGTCAAAGCATTTAGGTGATTGGGTGGCATGAAACAAATGGCTCTTCAGTCTTGCACTTGTGTATACGTTTTTTTTCATGAAATCTACTATCGGTGAGAAAAGCAGCATCAAGATGCAGAGAAGGTTCAGTAGTGGCAGTCTGACAGGGTAATGTACAGTCATCGATGGATTGGTCGTCACTCACTCTTGTGCTACCTACAGCTGCTCTTTTGCAATGGCACTCACTCTTGTGCTACCTACAGCTACAGAAAAGAGCCCAGCTAACGAAAAATGGCACTACGAGGCATGTGATGACTTACATTCAGAAGGCCAAGCTGGGAGCTGATGTTGAGGATCCGGCTGGTAGTGGGCGCCCGGCGGAAGAGCGGCAGGAGCGCCTCGGTGAGCATCTTGGCCCCGTAGAAGTTGGTCCGGAGTACCGTCTCGGCGTGCTCCACCGAGTTGGTGTCGATCTCGTTGAAGGACACCGCGGCGTTGTTCACCTGCAGGGAAATACAGCAGCAGACGCCTCAGGTTCAGAACGATTCAGGATTTCAGATACAGCCATACGTACAGGCCATATGCATCTGGACGGCATATTTGGGCAGGGATTAAGTAGAAAAAGCGATCTTCCTCTATATTCTCTGACATCATCACGGTAAGGTAAAGACAGGAACGTAGCTACACCATCCACAAATAATTGATTCCGCGGATTATTGTGGAGCGTGATGACTTGGATATCATAATCTTGGTAACTGCCGCCACTTGCAATACTATACTCTAGAGCTTCATCTGAACGCAGCTCTTGTTAGACACTGTTCGATCGTCATGGACTCATGGTGGCCAAGGTATAGCTGCTATATATATGGCTTTGCTAGTGGGAGCAGTTCGTGAGCCTCGCGTAAAATGAAAAAAAAAAGCGTGTGAATGGATAAAAAATGAAAATCCAGACCCGCACTGGTTCATTGTTTTGCTCGCTTGTGCAGTTGCGTTAGCTACCTTTTAAAACCGTAGCGTGTAGCATGAGCTTCTTAATAAACTACTATATGCGTTCTAGTTTATTTGAACTGAATTCTAACCAGACATGCAGCAGGTATGCACTGCAGGCATGAGGGATCTCCCATGTGGGTTAATTCTACTCCAACTGTATACAGTACATATATTTTCGTGATTTCTGCATCAAATAGACTCAGCGGCTATACTTTGTTTCATAAGTTTAATTAGTTTGCATTCAGACATTTTGCTGTGCTAGTTAGAGAGAACATACGCTTAGTTGAAGTGTTCAACGGGATGGGAGGACCAAGTACTATATAGCTAGATACGGAGTAGATTTATACAAGTACAAAATTTGGTGAGAATGACGGCACGGCTGATAGATGAGATGAGCATCATATATATGAATCGTGGAGTGTCAAAGTCTTAATCTGTGCCGTGGCGCGTCATCTGTGGACCAGGTGCCTGCGTCGAGACTTTCAGTTGTCACTGTCTTCCGACTACATACACGATGAAATGGTAAGATTAGTACTGCGGGTAGCGAGTAAGCAACTATATACTCCTCCAGTTGGACTACTGACTTTTGGCTTTGGACCTGCGTGACTTCTTCAGGCATGACCGTAAGAGTGTTGAGAGACTGACAGTGGAAGGCCAACACGTTTAATTTGTCAAGCTTTGCCCCATATAAAATATGAATAAATTGGATCTAAAATCTGAGTAGCTTTCTATTTGTGCCGAAAGAAAAGATACATTTAAATTCTTAGCCAGCGTTGTACCATAGTGGAATCGATATGCATGAAAATGGTTTACAAGCCACCGCGCCTTCATACAAACCAGAAGACAATGCATGTAGTAGTGAGGTGAGGTGTGCCAATTAACCACCGAACAGCCCCCCGTCCGCTTCGCATTTAAAAAACGAAGTTGTTGCGCATCATGCATGCGAGAGTCAAGTGTTTGCTTCCGTTCGTTTGTTGAAAATGAGACTAGAAGCTACCTAGGGACTATGCATCAGCGGAGCGCGAGATGAAATCGAATGAGGCCAGGCTATCTAGCTGGCCAGCGAGTGAGTTCATCATTACTTGGGTGGATCCGTCTCCTTGTCCTTTGAGCTCACGCAGTCCATCGACGACGATGACGACGACATCGAGCAGGACACCGTCGTCGACGCCCACTACACTCGATAGATGAATCCTCCAAGAGCAGCAGCTACCTGCAACTTTGGGAGTCACTTTGGAGTGTGGAAGGCGAAGTGAGGAGGGACGGGGGCGGCGAGGGACAGGGCCGGGAGAGCTTGCTTATATATAGGGCCGGAGCGGCCCGCGAAACTGCAGACCACGTCAGTTGTCCACTAGCATGTGTCAGTCACTATAATCTATTACGGGGTATCATGGAAAGTCAGACCATTCTACTCCTATAGAGCCCAACAAAGGTAAAAAAAAAACGAGCAAAAGCAAAAGGAAACGCGAATAACCGAAATGCAAACACGTAAGCGCCCGGAACCCGAGGAAACCGCAGGATCGGAGAAACGTCGCGCGTGGCCTGGGCGGCGGTGCACGATGGCGTCGAGACGGCGGCGCGCGGTGGCCGGTGGATCATATCGATCGGACACTCACCAGGATGTCGAGGCCGCCGAGCTCGTCGCGCACCCACGACGCGAACGCGGCGACGGAGGCCGGGTCGGCGACGTCGAGCCTGCGGAACCGCACGGCGCCCGGGGCCCTGGCCCGGAGCGCGGCGGCGGCGGCCTCCCCGCGCGCCTCGTCCCGCGCCGTGACCACCACGGACAGGCCCTGCTCCGCGAGCCGCGCCGCGAGGGCGTGCCCGATGCCCCGGTTCGCGCCCGTCACCACCGCCACCGTCTCCCCCGTCCACCACGCCCTGCGAATTAATAGCACGCAAACAGACAGATCGAGTCTCGTCAGACCATGCATCAGCGGAGCGCGAGATGAAATCGAATGAGGCCAGGCTATCTAGCTGGCCAGCGAGTGAGTTCATCATTACTTGGGTGGATCCGTCTCCTTGTCCTTTGAGCTCACGCAGTCCATCGACGACGATGACGACGACATCGAGCAGGACACCGTCGTCGACGCCCACTACACTCGATAGATGAATCCTCCAAGAGCAGCAGCTACCTGCAACTTTGGGAGTCACTTTGGAGTGTGGAAGGCGAAGTGAGGAGGGACGGGGGCGGCGAGGGACAGGGCCGGGAGAGCTTGCTTATATATAGGGCCGGAGCGGCCTCCGAGAGTGGCGAGGGTAGCTTCGACAGCTGGGGCAGGTCTCGCGCGTGAGCTGTCTGTGGCTTCTGAAACCAAACGGGGCAAGTGGGCGGGGGTGGGAGCGAGTGCGTTGGATTAGTTGCGGTCAACCGAACGAGCGGACTAGTCGAGATGGTGCAGCGTTTCATCGTACAGTTATCTGGTAACTGTGCCAGATCACATTTCATGAAACTCTCTGCTCTCTCTTCTGCCTCATCAGTATATTAAATACCATAAAACTCTCGTGAAACCCCCACTGAGACTGGCCTAACCGGTGCCATACGATACGGTGCAGCCGCGTCTGAATCTGAAAGCGACCGGGGGTACAACACCACCAGTGTATGCAATGCAGAATTGCAGAGATTTATGTACAGGGTTCGACAATTAAAAAGGACGATTGGATTCAAAATACTTTCCCACCGCATTGATTTCGTAATTATTTCTAGATTAAGGAATAATAGTCCAATATTCTAGCCTATACTTACATTACAGTATGAAATATCCCAACCATTATTAGAAAAAGAACATGCTATGACCGGAAAAAATGAATGTATTAGAGCATCTTCAAGAGCTTCTTCAAATCACACTAGCTAAATTCTCATTTAGAGAGCCGAGTCTGTTGGATCCTATTTTTTGTGCTGTGTTCTAAATTTTAGTTAGCATGTGAGTTTTACAGAGTCTGTTGGAGTTACTCTTAGCGAACCATTAACAGAAGTTGCCTTTTTTTTTGGAACTGCCATTTTGAATCAAATAGTCAAATACTTAGAGCAACTGCAAGAGACTCTCTAAATCCATCATAATTGCTAGTTTTAGAGATTTTGATTGAAAAGATACCTTCCAACAGCTACTTTATTTGGTTATGTAAGCATAGCCACTCTCTATTCCGGATTTCTCGCTCTTCAAATATAGAAAAGAAAATAGCTTTTCAGAGTGCACACAAGATATAGAAAAGCTGTTGGAAAAGAGAAACATATAAAAAACAATTTTTATACAAATGACTCTCTAAATGAGGATTTAGAGAGTGGGGTTTAGAGAGACTCTTGGAGATGCTCTTACCTCAACTACTGCCCGTGCGAGTTAAAACCGGTTAATTTGCTAGGTATACACATACACATAAAAAGAAAAAAGTTTTCACGAGAATTTTGAGCAGGGTTCTAGTACTACATCTGTCATCATTTTTCTCTTCAGCTTAGTGCAAGTCCGTGGGAATTTGCATGGTTCTACGCTCGCACTTGCCGTTTGATTTGAAACTATCTTCCCTGAACGGACGCAATTGTTGAGCTCTAGCAGACCCTGTGTGGCACCGTGGAGACCCGTGCTGGCCGCGCGTTGGGATGGTCTGGTAAGTATTAGCGCACCAGTCAGATGTTCTCTTGAGGTCAGACCAAAACCAGACTGACTGAATTTCGTCTCCGTTGGGTGGACAGTGGACACTGAGATCTGAAAAGAAGCTAGGCAAGTGAAAGTGAACGACAGACAGTACAATTTTTTCCTCACTTGATGATGGATCGGGGTAGGAATAGGGGTGGCAAAGGACCCTTACTTTTGTACTAGAAATTTTAAGGATCGGACCGGATTAGGACCGGATCAAAATAACACTAGTTTTTGAGCTAAATTTTATTAAGGCCAAGTTTGATTGTGAAGGAACAAACAGGCCATGATCCGTTACCACCCCTACCTACCCTAGGTAGGAATGTCCAGATGGTGACCATTTCGTAGTTAGTTGATAGCACAATAATTTTCTCTACTTTTAATAAGCCCGCGCGACACACGCATGATATCTTCATTTTAGACTATTTAAATGGTGAGAAAAATAATACAAAAATAATGTTTGTTGTTCTTTTAAATTAAAAATATTTAATTTTTTTCGGGCCTGGTTTTTCCTGACCATGAGTAGTTCTACACACGTTGCGGGCGAGCCAAATTCATCAGTTTAGGGTCAGGTTAGATCGGGCTTAAAATGCTCAGGTATATATAGATTTTTCTAGGGACAACTTTGCGGGCATTTGAAATTCAGAAGCCATTTTTCTATACTACTGTACTATAAAAGAAAGAGAAAAGAAAAAATGGCCTTACATTCTAGTACTTTCCAAGAATGCAGGACTCACACACTGACATTGTCAACCTAATGAAAGTGGTTGGGGTCTTAGGGAAACGAATCTCGCTTGCACTAAGATCGGGTCAGAGCTGTGAACGAATAAACAACCAACCAATCTGACCAAATACTCCATTTTCAACACATGAAGACCTTCCATGCAAGCATGAGACTCACGTTTTCAATGTAGATAGTACTCTTTAGCTCATAATACGCATCGCTGGAGTATTTTACAACAGATATCAATTGATTCAGGTGGGATTTTTCGTCTGAAAAGAGAATAACAATGCAGCATGTATTTCGTCGTTTTACGTGCCCGCGGCACACGGTCATTTTATTTCAAGGGTCCCTTTCCCGTGGATCTCCTTTTGGCTAGGAGGGAGAAAATGCATTTCTTCTTAAAATCGACAAAGCAGAATAGGGGGGTGTTTAGTTCCTGAAAAAAGGTAAAAGTGAAGTGAAAAAATCACATCAGACACTGCAGCACTTTTCGTTTGTTTGTGGTAAACATTGTCCTACCATGACCTAACTAGGCTTAAAAGATTCGTCTCGTCTCGTCGTGTACATCAAAACTATGTAACTAGTTTTTCTTATTTATCCACGTTTAGTACTCCATGCACGAGGAGAGAGATTTGATGTATGAGGAGAGAGATTTGATGTGATATGTGAATAGTGAAGTTTAGAGAGAGAATTTTCAGAAATTTGATGATGTGACCGGAAACGAAACAGGACCTAGGACACGAAACCAGGAAAATCACAAACGCCCGTATTTGTATCCAACAAAAAAAAGACCGGTTAGAGCTGCTCGCGTTTCTCACATTTTGTATGTTTGTCCCGTACGGCCGCGAGTTTCATGCTAAATGAGAACCGAGTAGCTAATAATAAGATGCAAATTAAGCTGTGGCTAGTTATACACGGCTGGTCACGCGTAAAAGCTTGCTCCGTCACTGCGTCCTGCAGGTTGCACATACATAGTGGTCATAAGATATTGCAAATTCCGGCAAAAGTTAGTGGGTTGTATTGTATATTTGTATCTATTCACTCGCTGTGATCACACACGCTTACACACAAAACCCCAGAGCATTATATTAGGGGAAAAGCTAGGCGTCAGAGCCTCAGAGGAAAGGCCGGTTACTACTGCTAATCAACGAAGGCGCGGTGGTTCAGAAGGTGACGCAGTGAATGGACGCCACTATCGAATTGTTTAGGAGCAACAGGATGACACCGACCACGTGAATCGTGACTGATTGATTCAGTCATGCATGTATATTTTAGCAGAATAGCATTGAATAGTACAGCAGAATCCTTATTTTTTTTAAACGAACCGCATAAGACCGTGCGTGTTTCATTGATATAGCATAAAAATACAAATTTGCGGTCCGGAAGATCATAGGCAGAAAAATAGAAAAGAAAGAAAAAAAACAACTATACTCGCCTAGTTGGATTGGGACATCAACGCGGGGTACCACTTGCATCCACTCGCAGCCACTCACCGGCCGCCCACACACGAAGACGACATCGAAGAGAAAACAAAAACCGCAGCTCCCACCCACATACCGCACCCTTACAATCATCAAAACTCCGAGGTGATCCGGCGCTGACAAAGGAAACAAAGGAGGTACACGCCTTCATGGACGTTGCAACTATGCAAGACCTATCCGACGGGATGGAAAACACCGAGTCCGAGCAAACCAACGCGCGGAGGCCTCGCCTCGGCCGCCGTTGGACGCCACCACTCTCGTGCGCGGGGCCTTGCCACATCCGCCACACCTCCATGCTCCGGACTCGTTCCTTGTGTTGCCGTCGAGATAGCGAGCAAGGCCGCCCTGCCTCCAAGGAACTTTACCAAACAACCAGACCGTCGCCGTGTTTCGAGATCATCAAGTTGCTTCCTCCCGTACGATGCCGTTGTCTTCAAGCCAGTAGGTCAAGGTTGTCGCAAGTGCCGTCTTCCGACGTTGTACCGCACCGGGGAATCTCAGCCATGCTGAATGTCCCGCCGCGATCCGCTACAAGCCGAGTCGTCGCCCATTGTCGTCGTCGCAAGCGCCATCCTCCAACGTTGTCCCACACCGAGCCGACAATTGCCACGCAACGTCGGCCGCCGTGGTCCGCTGCAAGCGGCCGAACAACAACCAAGCGACGACCCTTAACCACCAACAAGAAAACAGCCGCGTCAACGAGAGCAAGGCAACACCCTTCTGCGTGCGCACGGCGGAGTTGCCAACCTGAGGCTGCCATAGTAGTGGACCATCCATGCTAGCAACCGAGCGGTATCTCTGAGACGACGCCTCCAAAGAGGGCATGACGCCAAAAGCGCCACCGTCGCTCGTCCAGGGAATGGACAGAGTTTTCACCCAGAGATTTCATGCAACCGGGTTTTAGCTCCAAAATGACGCTCTCAAAAGGGAAAGCGACGTCCAAGAACGCCGCCGCCATCCACCAGCAAGAGCTAGTTAGGGCTTTCGCCCGGAGCATCAATGTTGGCGGTCGTTACAACCCAAATCCGACCACCAATACTCGGGAATAAATGAGGCTTTATGCAACATTCCATGTACTTAGGTTTATATTCTAATAATGTTCCACGAGTTTTGGTGAGTATATGGTGTGCAGGTACACAATTCAGCAAACATGGACTAAGGGGGGGAAATGACCGAATCGGCCGAACGACTCCGTTCGGCCGGTTACTCCCCTTAGCCGTACAGACCACCGGGAGCCGTCCACGTCAACAATGACCAAGCAACCACATCACACGCCACATGGACGACCGTCAACTCATCCCAAAGAACCGACACGTCATCCTGGGCCAGAACAACACGAATCCAAGCAACCAGAGGCAGCCCAGGAGGGGTCCAGAGGCATAGGCGGTGCTGGGGGGCAGGCCTGGGCCTCCAGGCCCGTTCGGCCGAACTAGGCGGTTCGGCCGAACCGCCCCCAGGCTCACAACCGCTTCCCAGAAGTCATCCAGGCCGTCCAGGAGCCAAGGCGGTGGATCCCAGGGTTCGGCCGAACCGACCTGTTCGGCTGAAACCGGTCCCTTTGCCCGAACGGCCAGGGGGTACCCCCTGGTTCCCTTGGACGTTACTCCTCCAAACCGCCATGGACTCCTATATTAACAATGTCACTTCACTTGTAAACACACACCAAGCCAAGGAGCTCTCTCATTCCACTTGTTCTAGTAGAGTTAGGATAGTTTAGTTGGGAGTTAGAGTTGAGTCGAGCTGTGCCTCGGAGGTTCCGGAGTCGTCTTCAGAAGCTCTGGTAATAGCTCTTGTATCTTTTACTTTTCCTTTGCAAGACTTTGAGTTATCAATATAGTTATCTTTATCTTCTTGCCTTTATCATTTATATCTTGCTTCTACTTTATTCTAGTTGCAACTATATCTTGTTTAGACTATAGTCAGTTATAGTTCTAGTAACTCTTCAGTTGAGGACCGAGTCGGACGACTCTCCACCTTGGAGAGAGCCCGCTCGGCACAGCGTTGCAGGTGACGGACCAGTCACGAGGGGCGAGCTAGGCGTGATGCTGGGCTCGCCACCTCACAGGACAGGAGTGGTTCCTAGACTAGCCAATGACCTTAGTTTATTCCGTCGCAACGGAGGTGGTAGCCGTGAGGTGGTGACAGCCCTTTCGTTCTTCGTAGCACATCACGTTAGTTCCGATCCGTAGGACCCCCCAGTTGGGAAATAGTGGCACCCCTTCTCATCCCTTTCCGTATGTCACCGGTTCCCTTATCCCAAAGCTAAGACAATAGAGTTATTCCAGATCTCCTAGTGCTGGCTCTATAGCCGCTGTATCTCTAAGCTAGAGTGACATAGGTAGATAAAGTATCCAGGAGTCATCTATCTCTCCTTGTTGTCCTCCCAACTATCTATCTCTTCTCTCCCTTACCTGAGTATCTCTTGAGCTGTGTTCCGGTATATCCACTGCTATCCAATACCGTTATCCCCTATCTTGTCTAGTCGTGTACCCTTCTCTGATAGTCTCGACTATCTGTTCACTAGTATTCTTGCCAAAGCTTCCCTACGGAAATATAAATTACGATACCTCAGGATACTCCCAGGTGAAGTGCTACAACGGTGATTCTGTGCGCTTGCAGAATATTTACATATTTTACTAAGCCATAAGGAAAACCACTGAAACACTCCTTACCCTAGTACCAGGATTCTCAATTCTGATATTGGATCGTAAGAAGTGCCAACAATCAACCCGAGATGCACACGCCCGTCGCAGCATAACGGCGTCACTACCACAGCCACCCCAGATCAAAACGCCTCCGCCGCAACCCAGCACTCCACGCTACCGACGCTTCCCTCCTCTGTCTCTTCACACGGCCGCCGCCCGACCCTCGCTTGCAGCCGCGCATGGCCTGTGCCGGCCCGCCCTCGTCGCAGCCACAGCCTCGGCGCGCTCGAGCACCACGAGTCCTGTCGCTGCCCGACGCTCAGCGCCGCCGGCCCGCATCCCCAGCCACCCGGACGCGCGCAGCCGAGTGCCCATGCTCCAGCGCTCGCGCTCCCCCGCACGCGGCCCCCTCTCACACGCCTCCGGCCACCGTAGTCGCCCGCGCCCGCGCTTCCACCTGCACAGCCCACGCGTGCGCGTCGGCCGCCGAATGCCGCACCCTCGCCGGCGCCGCTCGCTGCCGTCCTCCCGTGCCACAGCCGCCGCCGCTGGCCCACACGGTCGGACATCTCCTCTCCTGCACGCTCTGGCGTCGCCAAGCCCACTGGCCGTCGTTGCCGCTGGCCTGCGCGAATCGCCGGCTGCCGCCGGCCGCGCGCGCCTCTGGCCTCCGCTCGTGCAGATCCGCCTGCGGGAAGGCCGGATCCGTCGCCGCCGGCCACCGCCGCCGTCGAAGCATGTGCCGGGGGAGGAGGCTTGGGCCGGCCAAGGAAGCCCAGCCGTCGCCATCCTAGCAGGCCTACGTGAAAGAGTAGATGGCAATGGGTAAACGTGGCCGCCTATCTTGGCTCGCCTGCGCCTGCGTGTTAGCTTATATAGGGAGAACCCCAAACAGATTACAACAAGGAGATTACATCTTGCGAATCAAGTCAGTTCGGTTAGGAAAGAATCTGAACCTCTAGTCTATCTCCAACGTAGAGACCTGTTCTACAAAAATTAACATAGTCCAAGCCTATCACGTTCAGTTGACCTGGTACAATAAATCTACAGCTATTCTAACACTACGGGCTTCCGAGGTCCTGCCCCGGCGACGGCGAGGCAGGCAGGAGGATGGATAGGTGGGTAGCGGCGGCGGTGGGGGAGCCGCCCGAGTCGCCTCCAGGAGACGACGCGGGGCGAGGCAGATGCAGAATGCTTATGTGTACCAAATAAACTGTCAGCCGCTAGTCGCTAGATAGCTAGAGTATTTAGTTAGTTATTAAGCTCGATTAGGCTGGAGATGTAGTACTTTTCTCATCTCTATGAGTTTTAGTAGTACCTTTGTTGAGTGCTGCGGGATGCTACCTTTTGCACCGTCCACACCGCAGTGTGACATCACGCTCTTCAACCGGTCCGGCATGGTAGGGGCTCATGACACGAGAAAAACATGAATAGAAGAAGGCCAAAAAAAAGAAAGGAAAACGAAAAATAATAAAAAAGATAAATGTGTAGTAACAAGGGGAAAAAGAACCGGAAATTGTGGTTTCGCTTCAAGGTTAATATTAAATGAATTCGATTTTATTTAACGGGGTATTTTTGTTTTTCTTTGTGCGGAATTTCTAAGCAAGAACAGGCTAAATTCTTTGAGCTTTCTATCAAATTTCTAAAGCTTTAAACTGCTTCGAGATTTGTTTGCATCATTCGTTAAGTTCTAGTTTTTTTTAGCACAATTCGTTAAGTTCTAGTGATCACCCCCGTCAGCTCTTGGGCTTGCAGCCCGTTTGCTTTTGTTTGTGCTGTCTGCGTCGCCCTCTCGCCCATATTTTCTTTTGTTTCTTTTGCGTAATTGCGTGGCAATGCCAATCAGAAGAGACGGCCCAAAGGCATATCCACGCTCAGGCTGCTCTTACTGGGCTGGGCTGGAATGCATGAGGGGAGGTTCGAACGAGTCGGTGAGCCGTGAGCGGAAGATGTATGACCCATGGATGACCTGGTCACCGCCTCCGTGTTCTCCGGCCGGCGCCGGCATGGCAGGTGGCAGCTCAGGTGGACGATCAATCGAGATGCATGCGAATCAGGTCATCAGCATATTGATTTAAAAATGATGGAAGCAGCAAGCCAAGCGTATCATTCATGCACAGTTGGGCAACAATTAGCTTACATAACAGAAATAATCTCAACATCACTTTAATCTTCTACGTATCATGCGTAGCTTGCATAGTATCAATTGCGCAACTTCTAGCAGCTAATAAGTGCAGATTTTTGTGAATCTTTTTTTCGATCACCTCCTTACTCCTCTGCCAAATCCGTGGTGCAGCAGGCGTCTCCGTATCTGAGTATCTGACAACCGTTTGTTTTTGGTGGCCATATTTGCTCGAACAAAGGAAGACGCCCCCCCTGTTTTCCTTGAAAACCAATTTCCAGCTAAACTATCTTCATGTCCTATATTCGCGGTAGAAAAAATAATGGAATCTCGTGAAACTGACAGATTGTGCCCAGTCTCAGTGTATATATATATGCTTTACTGTTGTCACTGTCAACTCGCAAGCCTATGTTAATTTAGTAACTCAGCAAAGTTATCTCTTGCTTGTAAAACGGATAGGAACCGGAAAAATTAACAGAAATTTCATCCAATTGACAAACACCATGTCTTGCCGAGTCAGCAAGGTCCTTTTTGAGAGGGCTCTCAACAGCTTCAGCCCTATGATACAGTGCCACAGTAAAGCCGAAGCCCGTAAAACTAAAAAATACAGTCTTCACCAGCTCCAATTTGATTGAGGGAAGAAATTTAAAACGGTGTGAACAGTGTATAATGTGGAGTGTAGATGAGCCGAGCCGCTTGCAGCCATCGCTGACCGAGTCAGCCTAGATGAGGACATAGACCTCCGGCTGCTAGGAACCGCACAACGCGGTTAGCTGGCCGATTCAGCGTAGCTGGGAGAGATGAACTTCGCGTCCGTGCTCAATACGAGATACTCGAATTTTTCCAATGACGCGTCGAGTAGCAATGCTCTTGCTACTTTGTTTTGTTAAAAATGGATAATGTCTTATCATGATGGCTACACTCCACCGCGAATTATATTAGAATCCTCCATTTGAATAGATATTATATTATACGGAAGTAACCTTATTAGATTAATTAGTTAGATCCTCCATTTGACTAGATATTATAACCCGGCTCTAGTACAACTACAAGTTGATTCCCTGAAGACAGATATTTAGCCTCCATCCGTGACCCGTTTGTCTTCACAATCTACCAGTTCTTGGACAGGCAGAACAACGGTGTCTGACGACATTGAAGGATGCAGAAACGCGTGGTGTTGGTGAGCGTGGCGGTGGCCGTGCTCGGCCTCGCCGCCGCCGTCTTGGGGTTCGTCGCGGAGGGCACGAAGTCCAAGGCAAGCGAGAAGCTGCACGCTCCCATCCTTCTTGCCATTTCTGCTCTTCAATCTTGCTCGGCTTAGTGCCTGCACTAACTGTTCGTTCGTTCGAATGCGCAGGCTTTCGTGGGATTCGACGGGCGGCGCTGCGTGTACCGGCGCACGCCGGCGCTCGGCTGCGGCGTCGTCGCGGCGCTGCTCGCGCTGGCCGGGCTGGTCGTCGCCGCCGCGGCCAGCGGCTGCTTCGGCCGCCGCCGCCGCCGCGTGCGCGGTCGCCGCCTACGTCTACCTGCATCGGACGGACGACGAGCCGGGCGTCGCGATGGGGCAGCCGCAGTGGTCGCAGCAGCCGTACCCACAGCCGCAGGCAGCGCCGGCCATGGCGTACCCTGCTCCTCCCCCGTACGGCGGCTACTACGGCGCCAAGTAACCGGGGACAGCTTGAGCTTGACATGTCATCAGTTTCAGTCAGACGTGTTCCGTGGGATCGTGCCACAGTTACCTGATAATTGTTAGAAAATTAAGCAATTTTCACATTATTTTAATCCAGAAAAATAACGGCTTAAATGTGATGACATATATATAATTGAACATGATGAACATAATAACTTCTAGCCATCTATTTAAACAAGAAACAAACAAGAAAGACAGGAAGAACAATACATAAATAAAGATGAGAGACAGAAATAGATACCCAACGTTGTCGGCAGCATTGGAGGGCGAAGATTCACTCATGGTGTTGTCGTCGTCGTAGCAGAGAAATCGCAGCAAACAGTCTGGTGTCGTCGTCGTTGATGCAGGCAGTCGCGCGAACGCTCCCCAAAAACCAAATCGCTGTACACCCCGAGCAGAGTTCACGAACGGCGTAGGTTCCGGAGGCACCTGCCCTCCAGCGATCCTGTGCGCGCAGGATCACCGGACAGAGATACCCAAGAAGCAGCAGAGTTTGTTTTCTCGATGCCTCAAATGAGACCGAGGCTCCACTATATATAGAGCCAAGCCAGGAAGGTGAAGGATGAGGCGCCGGGCACGCAGACAGTCTCCCATGG
The DNA here is from genome assembly GCA_900205405.1 of Echinochloa crus-galli. Lineage (NCBI taxonomy): Eukaryota > Viridiplantae > Streptophyta > Magnoliopsida > Poales > Poaceae > Echinochloa > Echinochloa crus-galli. The sequence continues at coordinate 806,369 of OAMR01000528.1, forward strand.
GATGCGAAGGGACGGAACGTGTAGAGTTGTCATTGAACTCCACTCACATTCAATAAGATAACTCCTCCACTCACATTCATTATGGTAACTCCTCCACTCACATTCAAAAATGAAGAGTCCGTCCTTTCGCTCGCCACCTGCCTGCCTGCCACGCACGCACGCCCGCTCGCTCGGCACGATAGGCCGGCGGCGGCACGCGCCTGTGACACCCAACTGTTCTTTCTCAACTTCTCAAATTAATTAGAATAAATCCAACTATTTAAGCTGAGCAAAAACTCTTGGAATTCTCATCTGGTATTGTTGTTATTTCAATGCAAATATTACGTACCATAGAGTTGAATTAAATTTTAAATGGGCCAGGCCCAAGTAAAATTCCAACAATCCCCACCAAACTCTAGGGTACGTAATAAAGCATAACAAAAGAACACAACTCTTCGATATACCAGTGTTTCGATGAAGACTATTAAGTTGAACATCCATCTAGAACTAGAATTTAACTCAATCACAACTGTACAATGGACTAAGCCTTGAATTGACAGTTTTGTGTGAAGTGAGGTCCATTCAAGTCCTTTACTGGTACTAGGCTACAAAAGGCATCCCTTCTATTTGAAGCATAAAGTCACACTTCTGTACCTTTTCGTGAGAATTTAGAGATTACCCAAGTCTCATAGACTGTGACCAGCAGTCTGTCTCGCATAGGTGTATTTCTCAATATATGTTCTGTAGGACAACATCTCAATTTAAAATACATTAAGGTAAAAACCATCCTGTCTTACAGAAAGGAAAGATGTGCACCAGAGATGAGTTTAGAAGGGATCTTTCCTCACAATCTACTACTAGCTTGTTTTACCATCCTAATTCACGGGATCTCCGATCACATAGGACAGGTTACCACTATAGCAGATTTCAAGTGGGTCTCATACCCATCTCTCTCGATGCACTCTCTATCACATTACGTGATAAGCCCTTGGTAAATTGATCCGCCAGATTTTTCGACGTATGGACATAGTCCAACGCTATAACTCCGGAGTTCCTCAACTTTCTGACAGATTTAAGTCGTCTCTTAATATGCCTTGAGGACTTCATGTTATCCTTGGAACTGTTAACCTTTGTAATCACCGTTTGATTATCACAGTTCATGGAAATAGCCGGAATTGGCTTTTCAACCACCGGTAAATCCAAAAGGAGTTCACGAAGCCACTCGGCCTCAGTCCCAGCAGTGTCCAATGCAGTGAGCTCTGCTTCCATTGTAGACTTCGTTAAGACAGTCTGCTTGCAAGACTTCCAGAAAACAGCGCCACCTCCAAACAGAAACACATATCCGCTTGTGGCATAAAGCTCATCAGCATCAGAGATTCAGTTGGCATCACTGTAGCCCTCTAGCACTTTTGGGTGCCCTGAATAATGAATACCATAGCTTATGGTACCCTTTAAGTAGCGCATCACTCTCTCAAGAGCAACCCAATGCGTATCTCCAGGATTTTTCACAAACTGGCTCAGCTTGCTCACAGCATAGGAGATATCAGGTCGTGTAGCATTTGCAAGATACATGAGAGAACCAATAATCTGGGAGTATATCAATTGATCCCTTGCAATTCTGCGGTTCTTTCTCAAAGGAACACTTGGATCATAAGGTGTAGGTGAAGGAATACAGTCACTATACCCAAAGCGACTTAAAACCTTTTCCACATAGTGGGATTGTGATAAAGTTACCCCACCATCACCTTCTCTTAATAGCTTGATATTAAGAATAACATCAGCTTCTCCCAAATCTTTCATCTCAAAATTGTTTGACAGGAAATGCTTCACTTCCTCAACCACTTTGAGATTAGATCCGAAGATCAATATGTCATCAGCATATAAACATAATATGACACTTTCACCCCCACCATGTCGGTAGTACACACATTTGTCGGCTTCGTTCACAACAAAGCCTGCAGACGTCAATGTGTTATCAAATTTCTCATGCCATTGCTTAGGAGCTTGTTTAAGGCCATACAATGACTTCAATAACTTACATACCTTGTTCTCTTGACCATTTGCAATGAATCCATCAGGCTGATCCATATAGATCTCCTCCTCCAACTCTCCATTTAGGAAAGCGGTCGTAACATCCATTTAATGGATTATAAGACCATATGAGGCTGCCACGGAAAGCAAGGTTCGAATTGTTATCAATCGAGCGACAGGTGAATAAGTATCAAAGAAGTCTTCACCCTCTTTTTGTGTGTAACCCTTAACCACAAGCCCTGCTTTGTACCTCTCAATTGTACCACCATCGGGCCTAAGTTTTTTTCTTGAACACCCATTTACATCTAATAGGTTTGCACCCATAGGGACGATCAACCACCTCCCAAGTTCCATTGGACATTATTGATTCCATCTCACTCCTAACTGCTTCCTTCCGCAAGTCAGCATCAGGAGAGGAAAATGCCTCTTCAATGGTTGTTGGAGTATTATCCACAAGATACACAATGTAGTCATCACCAAAGGATTTTGCAACCCTTTGTCTCTTACTCTTTTGAGTAACTACAGTGTCATTCTCCTCAGAACTTTGCACATGGGTTTCCTCAAATTGTTCATATGAAATGAGATTGTCATGCTCATGGGAACTTATAGATTCATGATTAGAACTGCTAGGTGTTGATTTCATTGGAAATTCATTTTCAAAAAATGTAGCGTCTTTTGATTCCATTATTGTACTAACATGCATGTCAGGTACCTCAGATTTTATAATCAAGAACCGATATCCCACACTGTGAAAAGCATAGCCAAGGAAAATACAGTCTACAGTTTGAGGTCCAAGTTTGCGCTTCTTATTGCTTGGCACATTCACTTTAGCCAAGCAACCCCAAGTGCGCAAATAAGAAAGATTCAATCTTTTCTTTTCCCATTCCTCAAATGGTGTGATTTCTTTGTTTTTCATAGCTACTCTGTTTAGAACATGACAAGCTGTCAAAATCACCTCACCCCACCATTCCTTAGATAATCCCGCAGTGTCTAACATGGCATTCACCAACTCTGTTAGAGTGCGGTTTTTCCTCTCGGCAACCCCATTGGATTCTGGTGAGTATGGCGGTGTCCTTTCAAGAATAATCCCATGTTCAACGCAGAACTCATCAAAAGTATTGGAGAAATACTCTCCACCTCTATCAGACCTTATCCGTTTAATTTTCCTCTCAAGTTGGTTTTCTGCTTCAGCTTTATAGGCCTTGAAATAATGTAACGCTTCATCTTTTGTTTTCAAAAGATACACATAGCAGAATCTGGTACAATCATCTATAAAAGTCATACAATATCGTTTTCCGCCTTTTGTCAAAACGCCATTCATCTCACAAAGATCGGAATGAACTAGCTCTAGAGGTGCCAAATTTCTTGGCTCAGCAGCCTTGTGAGGCTTGCGAGTTTGTTTAGATTGCACACATGCATGACACTTAGAGCCTTTGACATGATTAAATTTCGGGATTAAACTCATTTTTGCTAGCCGTGTCAAACTTCCATAATTAATGTGACATAAAGGTGAATGCCATAGATCTGTCTCATCACAAACATTAACAGAGTTTACGACATTATTACACACATCCATCAAAGACAAGCGGAACAGACCTCCGCAATCATAACCCTTACCAACAAATGTTCCATGTCTCGACACGACGCACTTATTGGACTCAAAGACAATTTTGTAGCCTTCACGACATCAAGGAAGTGCTAACAAGATTCTTCTTTATTGAGGGGACATGCTGCACGTGCTTCAATAGCACCGTCTTTCCCGAAGTAAACTTCAGAATGACGGAACCAACACCATGAACATCCGCACGCGAACCGTTCCCCATCAGCAAGGCTCCAGTCCTGCCGACCTGAAAAGATGCAAACAAAGAGATATCAGCACACACATGGATATTAGCTCCACTATCCATCCACCATTCAGGTAAATTACAAACTGAAAGAACATATGGTAAAGAATTACCATACCCAGATGTTCCTCCTCCAGTCTCATTAGTCACCATGTTTGCTGATTTCTTCTCCTTGAAGAATTTGCGGTCAGGGCATCCACTAGCCCAGTGCTCATCACTCCCGCAAACAAAGCATCCTTCATTCCTTTTCTTGTTATTTTTCTTCTTGAACCCAGTGGTCTGCTTAGGCTTAGGGTTGTGATCTTGTTTTCCCTTGTTCTTTTTCTTGAAATTACGAGATGCATGAAAATTCTTTTTCTGCACCATGTTGGCAGCAGAGGACTCAGGATCTTTTCCACGGTTGTCTTTTCCCCTTGCCCTCTCCTCCACATCAAGAGTACCGATGAGATCAGCCACATTGAACTCCTGTCTCTTGTGTTTTAGGGAAGTGGCAAAATCCTTCCAAGAAGGTGGTAACTTGGCGATGATACCGCCAGCCACAAACTTGTCAGGAAGAACACATGGAAAATGTTCCAGTTCCTTAGCCAAAGCCTGAATCTCATGAGTTTGCTCTACAATAGAATGGTTCTCAACCATTTTGTACTCATAGAGTTGCTCCATGAGATAGAGCTCACTTCCGGCATCGGAAACTCCGAATTTGTCATTAAGTGCATCCCATAATTCTTTACCAGATGTGCAAGATATGTAGTTTTTCTCATACTTGGTATGAAGAGCACAAATCACGGCGCCTCTGAAGAGGTTATCAGCAGCCCGAAATTTAGACTCCTCATCGGCAGCCAAGTTATCGGGCTTCCCCTCCGCGACATGATAGCAGTTCATCGCAGTTAACCACAACTCCATCTTAGCACGCCAAGTCATGAAATTCTTTCCATCAAAAGCATTTGGCTTCAAAACGGCAGCAAAACCAGTAACCGAAAAATGCCTAAAATTTGGTTTTTGGATTGTTAGAAAATTAAGCAATTTCCACATTATTTTAATCCAGAAAAATAACGGCTTAAATGTGATGACATATATATAATTGAACATGATGAACAGAATAACTTCTAGCCATCTATTTAAACAAGAAACAAACAAGAAAGACAGGAAGAACAATACATAAATAAAGATGAGAGACAGAAATAGATACCCAACGTTGCCGGCAGCATTGGAGGGCGAAGATTCACTCATGGTGTTGTCGTCGTCGTAGCAGAGAAGTCGCAGCAAACAGTCTGGTGTCGTCGTCGTTGATGCAGGCAGTCGCGCGAACGCTCCCCAAAAACCAAATCGCCGTACACCCCGAGCAGAGTTCACGAACGGCGTAGGTTCCGGAGGCACCTGCCCTCCAGCGATCCTGTGCGCGCAGGATCACCGGACAGAGATACCGAGAAGCAGCAGAGTTTGTTTTCTCGATGCCCCAAATAAGACCGAGGCTCCACTATATATAGAGCCAAGCCAGGAAGGTGAAGGATGAGGTGCCGGGCACGCAGACAGTCTCCCATGGGATGCGAAGGGACGGAACGTGTAGAGTTGTCATTGAACTCCACTCACATTCAATAAGATAACTCCTCCACTCACATTCATTATGGTAACTCCTCCACTCACATTCAATAGGATAACTCCAGCACTTATGAATAGTGGATGACAAAATGAAGAGTCCGTCCTTTCGCTCGCCGTCCGTTCGCTCGCCACCTGCCTACCTGCCACGCACGCACGCTCGCTCGCTCGGCACAATAGGCCGGCGGCGGCATGCGCCTGTGACACCCAACTGTTCTTTCTCAACTTCTCAAATTAATTAGAATAAATCCAACTATTTAAGCTGAGCAAAAACTCTTGGAATTCTCATCTGGTATTGTTGTTATTCCCATGCAAATATTACGTACCATAGAGTTGAATTAAATTTTAAATGGGCCAGGCCCAAGTAAAATTCCAACAATAATTACCTCACGGTCACGGTCCTTATCACTTATCAGCTCTTTGATATGTAACTGCAGGGTAGTTGATGTTTTCGCCATTTCGGATTTTGATTTCGATTAATGATAAGCTGTTACCTGATGTGCGCGCGATAAGTACACTGGTACACCAAGTTTGTAAGTTTTCCATCAGTAAACCCTCCATGGCTGGGCGGCTGGCTGGGCATATCATTCTGTTTGTCAAAATCCTCCAGGTGCAAGATTTGCTACTGTCTGTGATTGCATCACATTCCCGTTTTCCAGTGGTAGAGACGGAAACACTTTCCCGCCTCCTGGTTGCTTGGCAAACAGAAAAGGCGCAAACCGTTGCTTCTTGTTCGAATTCTTGTCGGACTCGGGAATCCGAACAAAGCAGCGAAGCGCGTGGCAGCGATCGTCTCCGACTCGAATCCCTCGCCCGCAGACGATTATTACTACCACCCCCACGGCTCCATGTCGATCCCGTCTCCTTCCTCGATCCAGATCCATCCTCCCAGCGAGACCTGATCGCGTGCGGCGAGACCCCGCGAGAGCTTTCTCGCTCGCTCGTCCGACGTGCGGCAGCAGCGAACCATGGGCGCTCTTCGTCGCGCCGCCCCCGTTCCTGCCGCCGCCCGTTCGCGGGGCGCCGCGCCCACGGCTCGCAGCGCGATGGCGCAGGGGTCGTCGTCGTCGGTTTGCCGAGCCGGCGCCAACAAGAAGCCCTCCGTGCCGGGCTCGAGCTACGTCAAGGTTGTCCGCAACGGCGTCGCCCTCGAGATGGAGGTGATAGCCGTCGGGGTCAGCGAGATGTTACCAAGCGGCCGCCAGATCTCGAAGCCGCTGCGGGACGGGTCGCCGACGCCACCGGCGGCTGGCGGCGCGGTGGCGCGGCGCGAGTCGTCAACCCGCCGGATCGGCGCCGATCAGAAGTTGCCGGCGCCCAGCCCGAAGCACACCAAGGTGACCCGCCCGTTCATGAAGCGGCCTCATCATCAGGTCGTAGAAGAAACTGCTGCTTGCGGCACGGTGGCGCGGGAGAAGTCGGCTCGCCGCGCCGGCGCTGACGAGGAGGTCTTGGTGCCCAGTCCGAAGCGCAGCAAGGTGACCCCCAGCGTCGTCGAGGCGTCCGTCGACGGCGACTCTGCACTGGGGACCCTCCGGAAGAGGATGGCCGCGGAGCTCGACGCCGTCCACGCCCCAGCCGTCAACCCGCCGGATCAGCGCCGATCAGAAGTTGCCGGCGCCCAGCCCGAAGCACGCCAAGGTGACCCGCCCGTTCATGAAGCGGCCTCATCAGGTCGTAGAAACTGCTGCTTGCGGTGCGACGGTGGGGGAGAAGTCGGCTCGCCGCGCCGGCGCTGATGAGGAGGTCTTGATGCCCAGTCCGAAGCGCAGCAAGGTGACCCCCAGCGCCGTCGAGGCGTCCGTCGTCGGCGACGCTGCACTGGGGACCCTCCGGAAGAGGATGGCCGCGGAGCTCGACGCCGTCCACGCCCTTCTGAGGAAGGCGGAGCTCCTGTCCAGCACCAGTAGCAAGAAGGCCCGGTTCATGGCCGCCGCCGAGCCACGACCGGAAGCGCCGGCGGAGGCTTCCGTCAAGACGCCGCCGGCAAAGCAGAGGAAGGTGCCTGCTCTCGCCACGATAGTCAAGTTGCAAAGCCCTAAGGACGAGCACGAATCCATCAACATCTGCGGCGGCGTCTCCCCCGTCCCCCGTCGTGATCCTAAAATCACCCCCGGTCATTGCCGTCGAGAAGGCCGGCGAAACCGGCGGCAACAGTGAGAGCAGGGAGGCTCCGGAGGACGGGAACAAGATCGTCGACGTCCCTGTTGTTGTTTCCGTCGAGAAGGCCGGCGAATCCGGCCACAGCCCGAGCTCAAGCAGCGACTCGGTAAGCTCATCTTCGAGCGACTCAGACTCAGATAGCGACACCGGAAGCTCGTCTTCGAGTGATTCAGACTCAGACAGCGACGCTGAGAGCGATCAAGATGAGAAGAACGGCGCGTCTTTGCACCCAGCGCCGGAACCTGCATCGGAGGTGGGGCACAGTACGGAACCAGAGAAGATCTCCAAGGCCTCTCTGATCGCCAAGGCGAAGCTCCGCCGGACGCTGCTGGAGATGGAGTGGGCGGTGCTGCCCGACGAGAGCATCCTCCCACAGGACCTGAAGGATCTCTGCATCGTGGAGTATGGCCGTGCCAGCATCATGCAAAAGCTCGGGCTCTTCCTCAAGGCCGACGCGTAGATAGCTGTAGATGGAGATAGCTGTGTACTCTGTAGGACGTAGTAGCAATGCAGTGAGCCACTGATAGCTCCTTGGCTATGCACATGTAATGGACATGTCTGAATTTTGATGTATATCTGTTGTTGTGTCGAGCATGTAGCATGAATCAAATGTCACCTGAGAGTAAATTTGTCTGATGTATGTTGTGCCATACTGCCATGTAGCCTGAATCAGTTGACACCCGACAGCAAATGCGTTCGGCCAAAATAATTTGTTTCAGCTCTGAGCATGTCCCTGAATGCGTAATAGCATGTATATATCACCTGACAGCAAATGTGTTTTTGGTATCCATTATGGCCACGTGAACTCTTTTTTCGCGACCGTGCCTTGGCACTTTTTCGTTAGGAGGGAAACAAATTACAGGAATAGTTCCAGCACCATGTAGAGGATGGCCTGGCTAAAACATTTACAATCTTATGAATCTGAAATGGCAGCGACCCTAATCCCCCTAGCCCACTGTAGCGTGTCCGACAACTAGCGATACCCAGCCACAACCCAGGACCAACCTTCCTCGATGATCAACCACATGAGTTCCATGTTGCTCCTTGTTTGTTGCTCAAATACCCGTCGATTCCTTTCCTTTCAAAGCATCCACGAGATGAGGATTAATAAGGAGTCGAAGGCCTTCCGTGAGGATCTGGGTACACGCTTTCGTGCAGTCAGCCATCAATCAGCAAAACAAGCATTATGGCCATCCGGGGAGAGATTTCCCCAACCCAGCTTCTGTAAAAAGGAGAGCCAGATGACTTTGCCGTAAGAGCAACCAATAAGAAGGTGTGAGATTGTTTCTGAATCCTCTAGGCAAAAGGAGCAGATGTCTGAATCCTGCAAACCGCGCTTCTTCCTTCTCCATGCTGTCCAGATGGCCATGTGAGCTCTACTCATTTCTTTCAGTTCTAGCCTTTTGGGCAAGCATTGGTGCTCTGTTCTGTGCTAAACTGCTCTCATTACTGAGCAGAAGGAGCAGGAGCAGGATATATAGTTGTAGGACGCAGAGCCATGCAGTGAGCCAGTGATGTCGTCCTCAGCTATGCATGTGTAACTGACATGTCTGAATCAAAATATAACCTGGGAGCAAATGTCTGGTGTATGTTGTGACATGTAGCCTAAATCAGTTGTCACCTGACAGCAGATGCGCTTCAGTACTAACTACTAAGCACGCCGAGCTATTTGTTTAAGCGCTGAACGTGTCAACTTGATTTATCTCTTTCAGTTCTGTGCAATTTTTTTATGCTTTGTATCTATACGTCGAGTTCTTGATCAAATCGTAGGTGATACTAACTGATGCGTTTATCTTTGATTATGTGTTGAGTTCTGAACATGCTCCTTGGGGTTCCCTTTGCCGGCGGAGCTACGTGTACTTACTGGGGTCAGCCGACTCCTGTAAATTTTGGTAAATCCATACAAATTCACTGTTTGCTACTAGAGTTAAGTGATAATAATTAGTGGAGCCGACCCCGACGACTTTACTGGCTAGCTTCGCCCCCTTTGGTGTTTTTCGATAGCTATGCATCAAACGCCGACAGCCTGCCGGCCCCCGCGCATCACATGCAAGCTCTCGTGCGTGAAGCCGTGAAGCACAGATTGCCTGATCGTATTCCCGTTTTCCAGAGGGAGAGACGGAAACATATAGGTATTCCCGCCTCCTGGTGCTTTGTAAACAGACAAGGCGCAAACAAAGCTTTGCTTCTTGTTTCCCATCATTGTCGAACTCGAACTCCGATCAACCGGCTCCGAGCTCCAGCTCCGACTCGAACCCCTCGCCCGGGGACGATTAATACCACTCCGCAGCTCCATGCCCATCTCGTCTCCTTCCTCGATCCAGATCCATCTCCCACCTGATCTTTCGTCTCCCACCAGTCACCAGAGGTCCAGAGCTTGCTCGCTTGTTCGACGCGCGGCGAGCCATGGGCGCCCTTCGCCGCGCCGCTCCCGTTCCCAGCGCCCGGCCGTTCGTGAAGCGGGCGCGGTCGCATGTCGTCGAGACTGCTGCTTGCGGTCCGGTGGCGCAGGAGAAGCCGGCTCGCCGCGCCGCCAGCGCTGGCCAGGAGTTCTTCCCGGTGCCCAATCCGAAGCGCGTCAAGGTGATCTGCAACGGCGACGCTGCACTGGGGACCCTGCGGAAGAGGATGGCCGCGGAGCTCGACGCCGTCCGCGCCCTCCTGAGTAAGGCGGAGCTCTTGTCCGGCGGCAAGAACGGCCGGTCCATGGCCGCCACCAAGCAACGATCGGAAGCGCCGGTGGAGGAGGCTTCCGTCAAGAAGCCGCCGGCGAAGCGGAGGAAGGTGTCTGCTCCTCTCGCCGAGATCGCTGATCTCGAGAGCAGGGTCCTTCTCCCTGAGGACAAGGACGAGTTCGTCGACATCTGCGGCGGCGTCTCCCCCGTCGCGATCCAAAGCGTCTCCCCTCTCGTTGCCGCCGAGAAGGCCTGCGAATCCGGCAACAGTGAGAGCAGCAGGGACCTCCCGGAGGACGACAGCGAGTTCATCGACATCTGCGGTGGCGTCTCCCCTATCGTTTCCTTTGAGAAGAAGGCTGTCGACTCCAGCAACAGCTCGAGCTCAAGCAGCGACTCCAGGAGCTCATCATCTTCGAGCGATTCAGATTCAGACAGCGACTCCGACGAGGCTGCTGTCAACATCCCGGTTCCTCCGGCGGTTCTTCACAACAAGAACGGCAGATCTCTGCAGCCATCGCGGGATCCGGCGTCGGAGATGGCGCAGAGTACGGAACAAGAGGAGCTCGAGAGCAAGAAGCGCTCGGCGCCGCCGGCGGTTTCCACGGCCGCTCTGATCGCCAAGGCGAACCTCCGCCGGACGCTGCTGGAGATGGAGAGGGCGGTGGTGCCCGACGAGAGCATCCTCCCACGGGACCTTAAGGATCTCTGCATCGTGGAGTATGGGCGTACCAGCATCATGCAACGGCTCGGGCTCTTCCTCAAGGCCGACGCGTAGTTGTTGTTGTAGGACGTTGTAGCTGTGCAGTGATGGTTTCCTCGGCTATGCATGTGTAACGGACATGTCTGAATTCTGTCATTCTGAATTCTAAAGTAGTCTGACGTCTGTGTTGTTGTGTCAACTGTCAAGCATGTAGCCTGAATCAAATGCCACCTGAGAGTAAGCGTCTCTGATGTATTTTGTGCCATGTAGATGTATCTTAAATCAGTTGTCGCCTGACAGCAAATGTGCTTCAGGACTGAGCATGCCGAGTTATTTCTTTCAGGCTTTCAGCTCTGAACGCGTCAACTTGATTTGACTATTTTAGTTCTGGGTAAATTATGATGCTTTGTAGTTATGCAGGACAGTTCTTACCGTAGGTGGTCAATTTAACTTTGCATGTGTATTTTGATGCAAATGTGTTAGGGCAAGTACAACGGTGGAGACAGCTGCTGTCCTTTTGACACAAAAAGACAGCTGAACAGACAGCTTGTACAATGAGCTGTCTGTTTGGCTGTCTGCATGGTAATTAATTCATCATTTGACACACAAACTCATGTCCTCTCCTCGGCTACGTATGTGTAATGGAAGTACATGTCTGAATTTTGATGTAGTGTATGCGTTTCCGTCAAGCGTGTAGCCTGAAGCAAATGCCACCTGAGAGCAAACGTCTCTCTGATGTATGTTGTGCCATGTAGGTGGTGAATGTAACCGATGCATGTGCGTCTGTTGATTGTGTATCATCTATTCATCAGTGACTCTGAATGTGTAATTAATGGCATGTCTGATGTCACCAGACAGCAAATGTGTTATGTGAACGTCAACTGTACTTGTTTCTTTCGGTTCTAAACTTTGGTGCAGGTTTTGATGCTAATAAGTTTTGTGGTAAACTGGCACCATTGTCTGAACTTTAATTTAGGTATACTTCTCACACCGTAGCTCAGTTTTGATCGAGCAAACAAATATTCTAGCCTACAGAATATGCTACTGTCACTTGACAACGTATATATTCGCAACAATCACCTATGATCCAGCCTCCAATCATGTCATCCCTGTTCGAGCCTTCGAGGTTCCAAGCCCCAACTTTTGCGACTAGGACGAACAATCAGTAGAGCCAGTTGCTTGAGGTCATCAACTTGATCGACCTCCGGCAGGAGAAGAGGATGCTGTTCAGGCTTCTCTGGCATGTACCATCGACATCACCAACAACACCCTTGTCTGCACGTGCGCGTGTGTATATATGTGTGTGTTTTTAAGTTCTGTTGATAAAAAAACGTAACTTGGAACCAACAAAACCCATAAATTTAAATTGTAGTAACATTTACTTTGAAAAAATCACTCTTACACATATGTAGATTTTCACTGAATCTAATAGTCTTGTTTCTTCTATATATGCATTATTAATGGCAAAAAAGTGTAAATTCGTTCAAATAAAAAGTAGCCAACAAGCCATTTGTTTACCCTATCCATCATCCATTCTCGAACGCTAGGAATGGGATAGCTAATTACAAAAACGAGAGTGAAAAAAAATGAAAGTATAGGTAGCAAATAATGCCACACATTCCCATGCTCAAATACCTAGGATAAGACATTATCATGAGCTGAGTCTTAATTGCCGCTATTTCTTCTTTTGTATAAACACAAGCAATGCCTCTTCCTCCTGATTTGTGCCTAAAACACAGATTGCCTCATGGGATCCCCGTTTCCCAGCGGGAGCGACGGAAACATATGCATTCCCGCCTCCTGGTGCTTTGTAAACAGACAAGGCGCAAACAAAGCTTTGCTTCTTGTTTCCCATCATTGTCGAACTCGAACTCCGATCAACCGGCTCCGAGCTCCAGCTCCGACTCGAACCCCTCGCCCGGGGACGATTAATACCACTCCGCAGCTCCATGCCCATCTCGTCTCCTTCCTCGATCCAGATCCATCTCCCACCTGATCTTTCGTCTCCCACCAGTCACCAGAGGTCCAGAGCTTGCTCGCTTGTTCGACGCGCGGCGAGCCATGGGCGCCCTTCGCCGCGCCGCTCCCGTTCCCAGCGCCCGGCCGTTCGTGAAGCGGGCGCGGTCGCATGTCGTCGAGACTGCTGCTTGCGGTCCGGTGGCGCAGGAGAAGCCGGCTCGCCGCGCCGCCAGCGCTGGCCAGGAGTTCTTCCCGGTGCCCAATCCGAAGCGCGTCAAGGTGATCTGCAACGGCGACGCTGCACTGGGGACCCTGCGGAAGAGGATGGCCGCGGAGCTCGACGCCGTCCGCGCCCTCCTGAGTAAGGCGGAGCTCTTGTCCGGCGGCAAGAACGGCCGGTCCATGGCCGCCACCAAGCAACGATCGGAAGCGCCGGTGGAGGAGGCTTCCGTCAAGAAGCCGCCGGCGAAGCGGAGGAAGGTGTCTGCTCCTCTCGCCGAGATCGCTGATCTCGAGAGCAGGGTCCTTCTCCCTGAGGACAAGGACGAGTTCGTCGACATCTGCGGCGGCGTCTCCCCCGTCGCGATCCAAAGCGTCTCCCCTCTCGTTGCCGCCGAGAAGGGCCACGAAACCGGCAACAGTGAGAGCAGCAGGGACCTCCCGGAGGACGACAGCGAGTTCATCGACATCTGCGGTGGCGTCTCCCCTATCGTTTCCTTTGAGAAGAAGGCTGTCGACTCCAGCAACAGCTCGAGCTCAAGCAGCGACTCCAGGAGCTCATCATCTTCGAGCGATTCAGATTCAGACAGCGACTCCGACGAGGCTGCTGTCAACATCCCGGTTCCTCCGGCGGTTCTTCACAACAAGAACGGCAGATCTCTGCAGCCATCGCGGGATCCGGCGTCGGAGATGGCGCAGAGTACGGAACAAGAGGAGCTCGAGAGCAAGAAGCGCTCGGCGCCGCCGGCGGTTTCCACGGCCGCTCTGATCGCCAAGGCGAACCTCCGCCGGACGCTGCTGGAGATGGAGAGGGCGGTGGTGCCCGACGAGACCATCCTCCCACGGGACCTCAAGGATCTCTGCATCATCGAGTATGGCCGTGCCAGCATCATGCAACGGCTCGGGCTCTTCCTCAAAGCCGATGCGTAGTTGTAGGACGTTGTATCCGCGTAGTGATGGACTGATGGCTCGTCGGCTATGCATGGGTAACGGACATGTCTGAATTCTGTCATTCTGAATTCTGATGTAGTCTGACGTCTGTGTTGTTGTGAGATCAAGCATGTAGCCTGAATCAAATGCCACCTGAGAGTATGTATGTTGTGCCATGTAGATGTATCTTAAATTAATTGTCGCCTGACAGCAAATGTGCTTCAGGACTGAGCATGCCGAGTTATTTCTTTCAGGCTTTCAGCTCTGAACGCGTCAACTTGATTTGACTATTTTAGTTCTGGGTAAATTATGATGCTTTGTAGTTATGCAGGACAGTTCTTACCGTAGGTGGTCAATTTAACTTTGCATGTGTATTTTGATGCAAATGTGTTAGGGCAAGTACAACGGTGGAGACAGCTGCTGTCCTTTTGACACAAAAAGACAGCTGAACAGACAGCTTGTACAATGAGCTGTCTGTTTGGCTGTCTGCATGGTAATTAATTCATCATTTGACACACAAACTCATGATGATCTAACACACAATTGATCTTTGTAGCCATTTTGTTGCATTCACGAATTACCATCCCATTTCAATAAATTACCATCTCATTTCAAAAGAAAGAAAGAAAAAAGAAAGAAAGAAAAGGAGGGTGGCTTGCGTCACGGACTTAAGGCAAAAGAAAAGAGCAGCAGCCGGCCCATTTGCTCATCGCAGCTGGCCCATTTGCTCATTGCGTGCCGGTACCGAGTCGTCTTCTTCCTAGTCGTCTTCCTCCTGTCTCCAGACGCCATGGGAGAAAAAGGCATGGTGCCCGGAGCTCTTGATCTCCATGCCTGGGCCACGAGAACTCGAGATGAGGCTATGAACACGATGCACAGGATATGGGCGATCGATTTTAATGGTTGTTTGGAGGAGGAGAGGGGTAGGGAGGGGTCGGCCATGTGAGGCCGGAGCTCTGCTCCCCTGCTCGGCGGTCGTGGTGGCGCGAAACGAAATCCCCCTCACGCGCAACGGATCCGAGCTTCCACCGTCTCTCCGCAGCGGATCGTACAATGGCTCGTCTTTCGCTGTTTTCCGCCTGGGAGCACGCGTGAAGGCATCTAGGTCCCTAATTAAGTTTTGGTAATTTATGACAACACTTGTGGACTAACAATTTTATTTGAGAATATGAGAATAGGTTAGTCCCAAGAGTTGCAACGAGCTTTAAATATTGATGTGTGGATAGCATGTGTGCTATGGACCATGTGAAGCTCAAGGCAAAGGTATATAATAGGGTTTTTAAATTTGACCGGTCATGAGGTGATTAGAGGATAAAATATGACCGGGTTGATAGGCTAAATAGCCGTACTATCAAGAGGTATCAAGAGGGATCAACTTCGTTGGTTCAACGAAATATTAGTGCCACAATGGTCTTTGAATTGCATGTAGTGCATTTAGAATATGTGGTGACTAACTTGGGTATGGGCACATTGCAAATCTTCTGGAAAACAGCCAAGTCGTGGCTGGCGGACGATCCGCGGGGTCTTGGCGGACGGTCCGCGAAATTCGTGTTAAAAAGAAAAAGATAAATCCTGTGAAAAATCCGAACGGACTGGTCCGAACGGACCGCGGACGGTCCGCGGCCTCGTCGCGGACGGTCCGCAGGGTGCTGACATGTGGGGCCACGTGCGCTGACTTGGTGTGCTGAGCGGCAAGGCTTGGCGGACGGTCCGCGTCCTCTTCGCGGACGGTCCGAATTAAATCACACAGAGACGTTTCCCGGGGTTCCAGAGGGGAAGACCGTCCGGCCATGCCCGGCGGACGGTCCGTGGTGCTCGCGGACGGTCCGCGGGGTCTTGGCGGACGGTCCGCCGGACCTCAACGGTTACTTCTGACACACGTTTGACTGCGCGATATAGCCGTTGTAATTTGAATGCGGACGGTCCGCGTGGACCTGGCGGACGGTCCGCCGTGCACGATTCTGAACGAGTTTTTCCCCAACGGCTAGTTTTGGGGAAAGGGCTATAAATACTCACCCCCCACGGGCATGAGGAGTCTCTTGGCACTTTGAAAAGCTTGATACTCATTCTAGAGCCCTTGTCCTCATCTTTCTCACTCACTTGCTTTGAGGTTGCATTTCTTTGTGAGATTGAGAGCTTCTAGTGCATTGCATCAAGGATTTGATCATTGTGGCACTAGGATTTCATTGAGCCTGTGGTTGATTTGTTACTCTTGGAGGTTACTGCCTCCTAGCCGGCTTGGAGCTCGTGATTCCATCGAGCACTTCAAGAAGATTGTGAAGTTGCCGTGGAAGATTGGTGTGAGAGGTCTTTGTGCTCACCTCGCCGGAGTGGTAAAGAGCAACTTTAGTGGAATCAAGATTTGGAGCGGTTCGTGGAATCGAGATTTGGAGCGGTTCTTTGGTTCTAGCCGGCTCATACATCAAGTGGAGACTTGATAGAGGAGCGGTTGAACATTGAATCCATCTCAACGTGGATTAGGGGTGACCGGCAAGTCATCGATACCACGGGATAAGTTCTTGTGTCTCCTTGTGCTTGTAGCTTGCTTATTTAGTTTGCTTACTTACCTTGAGCAAGTTTATTTCATAGAGTTTGATCTATTTTCTTGTCACCCTAGGTTGCAAAACATCAACATAGGCATCCTTGCTTTCACTTTGAGCATTTACATTTGTGCAAGTTATCTATCTAGAAGTTGAATTATTACTTGTCATCCTAGGTTGCAAACCCCTCAACATAGGTTTAGAATAGCTAGAGATTTAATTCACCTCGTGGTTCTAATTAAATTTCTCTAGTGTTGTGATTGAAGTTTGAAACCGCCTATTCACACCCCTCTAGTCGGTAATCCTAGATCCTACAACGTGCCTCCCTCGTCGACGAATGAGACGACGACCACGCCTCGGAGACGCGCGCGTGGGGGAGCTTGTGCAAAATTTGCTTGCATGTCTACGGCAACCGACGACCCGTTGTACATGCCCTTATGTGAACGTCAACTGTACTTGTTTCTTTCAGTTCTAGCCTTTTGTGCAAGTTTTGATGCTATATTCTGTGCTAAACTGGCATCATTGTCTGAACTAGCTATACTTACTCGGTTCTCGCTTCATCCATATTCTCACACCGTAGTTCAGTTTCAATCGAGGAAACAAATAATCTAGCCTACAGAATATGCTACTGTCACTTATGACAACGTATATATTTGCAGCAATCACCTATCATGTCATTCCTGTACGAGGTTTCAAGCCCCAGCTTTTGCGACTAAGGACGAACAATCAGTAGAGCCAGTTGCTTGAGGTTATCGACCTGATCGAGCTCTGGCAATCCTCATCGACGTGGAGAAGGAGCAGGCCAAGCCATCGTCTCTATCAGAGTCCTTTTCTCTCAAGTAGGGGTAGGCACTTTCAACCCGAAACCCGAAAGCCGAACCGAACTGAATCCAAATTACTCGAACTGTCGGTATATTCGGGTTTCGGGGTTCGGGTTCTGTCCACATAATTTTATAATTCGGAGTTCGGTTTCGGTTTCTATGTTCTATAACCTGAATAGACCGAGTAATCCGAAATTCAATATAGTTGCATATTTTGATGCATACTATGAATGTTATAACTATGTATTTTAAACTATTTTAAATTATTTTCATAAACTTGTTAGTTACTTACTTACTTGCTTCCGTTGAGTGGTCCTTAAATCTATAGACTTGAAATGAGTTAGGAATTTGAATTTCTACCATAGAGTTTTGAGAGTGACAAGGATACCCATGAAAATTTGGGTAATTCGGTGGACCGAATAGACCAAACCGACATAATCAGTCTATTTGAATTCAGTTCCTATTATGCTTTAAAAAACTTTGATCCTCACTTTTTTAAAACCCGAAATTCCCAAACACCGAATAGACCGAACCAAAATGACCGATAGACCACCCTACTATCAAGAGAAGAGGATGCTGTTCAGGCTTCGCGGCTATGTACCATCAATCCATTACTGCATGGGCCTGGGGGCTTGCAAAATGCAAACTTTAGACGGGCCTAAAGCCCAAGTGGCCCGGGATGGCTCATCCCACAGACTCTCCCTGTGGTTTGCCTGCAAATACGGCCATTCAATACAGGCATACAGCTGGGCCGTTGGGTACATCAGTTGTATTGTTATCTGAGTAAATGCAGAGTGAAGTCCGAAATTCGAAACAGAGTGAAGGCAAGCCCCGGCTAATCGAGTACTCCCTCCATCTCGAAGTGTCCATTTAAAAATTTTAAGATATATTAGTAGTTATGGTAAATGACCATATCATCCCTCATCTAAACTATCAAAATAGTATTAACTAACTATTTAATTAGTTTTATGCATTTCTCTATGCACTTTTATATTAATGTGTGCATTCTAAGATGAATATTTTTATAGGATAAAATTTAAATGCTACATGAACATTTATTTTGAAACGGAGAGATTACTTTGCTCGTTCTGAAGTCCGACATGGATCGTGAACAGACAACCACACAAAAAAAAAACATCTTGGAAATATTCAGATTTTCAGAGCCGGCCGCCAGGTCGGCGGACAGCGACTCTGCGAGGGCGTAAAACTCTCGCACAAATGTGCACGCCACTTGCATAAACTGCTGATCCACCTCCGGTCGCAGCTGCACATTGAAGATAGACAACTCTCGCTGTGTTTAGTTAGAAAAAGAAGAAGAGAAAGTTTGGTGAAAATGTCACATCGGATATTGTAGCGTACTATAGCACTTTTCGTTTGTTTGTGGTAAACATTGTCCTACCATAAACTAGGCTAAAAAGATTCGTCTCGCCGTGTACATCAAAACTATGTACTTAGTTTTTTTTATTTACCCGCGTTTAGTGTTCCATGCATGAAGAGAGAGATTTGATGTGATTTGATGTGATAGATGGATAGTGAAGTTTGGAGAGAGAATTTTTGGGAAAGTTGGGAACTAAACACAGCCAAAATTTTCAAAAAAAAAAAGAAAGACAGCTCGGGAGTTATCTGTCCCTGCATTGCATGCTCACGGTATGTCCTGCGCACACTGCATTGCATGCTCACGGTATGTCCTGCGCACACCGCGGACCTTGGGCAAATTTGTACTCCGTACCTGTACGGATAGCTGAATGCTTCCATCAATCCATGTCGTGTCGTAGCATACTAGCACGGCCTTGGCGGTGTTTAGTTTGGGAAGAGGGGGTGTGAAGTTAGATGAAAATGTCACATCGTGCACTGTAGTGTACTGTAGCATTTTTCGTTTGTTTGTGGTAATTATTGTCCTACCATGACCTAACTAGACTCAAAAGATTCGTCTCGTCGTGTACTTCAAAACCATGTACTTAGTTTTTTTATTTACCCACGTTTAGTGTTCCATACATGAAGAGAGAGATTTGATGTGATTTGATGTGATAGGTGAATAGTGAAGTTTAGAGAGAGAATTTTGCCCTTTTTAAGGGAACGGGCCCTTGTTTAGTTTCAAGATTCTCCATCATATCAAAATATCATAACATATATGGAGTACTAAATGTAGATAAAATCAAAAACTAATTATACAGTTTTGTTGTACTCTGTGAGACGAATATTTTGAGCCTAATTAATCATTTTTTGGAAAAAATTTCGCACATACAAACGAAATGACTACAGTGACGCAATGATTACGAAGAGACACCGTACTCCCGTGTCTAAACAAGGCCGTTGTGTGCCTCATTGACTGGTCGGGGGCCCACGTGCTTGCTGAATGCTTCGTTGCACTTGCAGGATTAGCCGATCCATCAGGTCGTCGTACAATTGTGTGCTGGTCGACGACCAAATCCCGGAAACGCGTGGAGCACGTCCTTTTTATACACCCCACCCCACGTCCCCACTCAAGCAAGCTAGTCCTCTACTTTAGCTAGATATTTCCTCTTTCGTGCACCTTTCACTGAGCAGACGCGTGCTCGGCAGCGAGAGCGACCGGGACACTGGGTCAAGGCAACCTCGACCTCGAGGCGCGGCCATGGAGAAACGCGCGGTGGTGGTAATCGTGGCGGCCTGCGTGCTCGGCCTCGCCACGGCCGCCCTGGGATTCACCTCCGAGTATTTCAAGCACAAGGCAAGCTACCACCATCCCTGTTCTTCATTAATTCTTCAGAGGTTAATTTGCCCTGTTATTTCATCTCTGTAAAATCTGATCCGATCGTGTGTGCGTGCTCGTCGCCCCGGCCCGGTGCAGGCTTTCGTGCGGTCCGACACGTTCGGCTGCCAGTACCGGCGCACGCCGGCGTTCGCCTTGGGCATCCTCGCCGCGCCGCTCTCGCTGGCCGGCGTCGCGCTCGTCACCGCGGCCAGCGCCTGCTTCGGCCGCATCGGCGCCGGCGCCGCCGCCGTGTCCGCGGCCGAGAGCTCGCGCCGCTGCGTCAGGACGGTGCTCGCCATAATCGCTTGGTACGTTGCTGTAAAGTCCGATCAATTAACGCGCCGCGCCGCGCCGCGACGCGAATCAGTGTGGTGCTGATCCTTTTTGTTGTTGCCGCCGGTGAGCGCGCGCTGCAGGGTGCTGGTGGCGGGGGCGGCGGTGATGTTCCTGTACGGCGCGGCGTGGAACCGGGGATGGACGGGGGGCTACACGGCGGTGGGGCGGCGGCCCTGGAGCAACAGCGACGGCGGCCGCAGCTTCGACTTCGTCTGCCCCGACCTCAGGGACGGGGTCTTCGTGGCGGCGTCCATCAAGGCCTGCTTCGGCATCGCCTGCGCGATCGTGGCCTACGCCGACATGATCCGGTGGAGGGAACGGACGGCCACGCTGGGCGTCGCGATGGCGCAGCAGCCGTACCCGCCGCCTCCCGTGGCGTACCCTCCCGCGCAGCCGCCGTACGGCGGCTACGGCGCCAAGTATCCCGCTCGGACAGCGTGAGCTTGAAGACTAGCTCCAGCGTGTGTTTCCTTTTGCGTGGTGATCTAGTTCACGACTGTGTACCGCTCCGGTAGTTGTTTACTTGCCAAATGGCTTTGTAGCTTTCGTATCTCCTCATCACACTTATATGCCAGTTTGTAATAAGTGAATTGCTATTAAAATGGTATTTATATTTATAAAAAGTCGGTGTTATACATCAATTGGTTTTAAAATATAGTTCATTTGATTTTTTTTTAAGTTTAAGTTTGACTGCACGTCTTATTCAAAATTTTGTGTAAATTATGATATATTTTTTATAGATTGCTTTAATAATAATTTTTTTAAAAAATATCTTAAATTTGACTATATTTTTATAATTTTTTAAATAAAACGACCGATCAAATTTATGGTAAAAAAGTTAAATGGTCTAAATTTTGAAATAGAGTTAGTAGCTTAAACCACAGTGTGTCTAGGTAGCATCGTTAAAAAATATGCAAGTAGTTTTGATTAGCTTGACTTGAGCTTACCGTTTCTGCAAATCACAATCAGAGACTGGTGGGGCGTAACTCGTAAGAAACGTGTTTCAGTCGCATACCAAATCCATGTAAACGTACGTTTGGTGATCTGTGGCCACCAACATTATATATTACTTACTCCCTCCGTTCCTAAACGTAGGTCGTTTGACTTTTTTAACCCCGAGTTTTACAGTTTCGTCTTATTCAAAATTTTGTGCAAATTATCATATTTTTTATGGTGACTTGCTTTATTAATATATAATCTATAAAAATGTCTTAAATTTGAGTATATTTTCACAAATTTTTTGAATAGGACAAAGCGGTCAAACTAGGTAAAAAAATCAAACGACCTACATTTAAGAATGGAGGGAGTATTTCATAACATTAATTTCATAACATACATTCACTTTTCCTCTATATAAACGCATTTTAGAAGCAGATTTCCCCACACACACGCCCCTATGAGATCTTGAGATTGATTGGAAGTTATGAGCATGTCGCCTATCAATACATTCCAGAAATATTTAGCTGAAATTGTGAGCACACGTACTGAATCGGGGATAGTGGCCCCTATGAATCCGAACGTTGTTGTCGTCCTCAAAAAAACAAAAACAAAACAAAAAAACAAACTCCGAACGTTGTCCCCCAAGGAAGAAGGTCCCGATCTTGCATACGGCCTACTATTTGAATTAGACATAGCCCAAGCTACGATGTTTTACTGGGTTATTTAATGGGCATCTTTCCTGGGCCTTTTCTGGCCCAGCTAACGGTGAGAGGAGAAGAAAACTGGGCCTGAAAACTCTTGAAAGCTCGGGCCGATAGCCCATTCAGTTATACCTGGGCTCGCGCACACACAGGTCCACCGATTCCGAAGCCCAGAAAAAAAACCCAGCGACTTTCCTTCCCCGGCTCTTTCTCTGTTCCCCTCTCCCCGGCCCCCACTGCCGCCACAACTTGCTCATCGTCGGCGACCTCACGCCGGCCGGCAACGGGAAACGGCGAGCCAGGCCTCCAGGGAAGCCGTCTCTCGTCGAGAGGCCTCAATCTCCTCCTCTACCGCAGACTTCTACCGACTGCCGGCACTGGGCTAGACTGCGTGGGGGCGGAGATCCATCCGGACCAGCACCGATTTCCTGTTCTGTTGGTGAGCAAACCCTAGCTTGGTCCGAGGGGTCTCTGGTTTTTTTTTGTTCTGCAGACCTTTATTTACGAATTCGGTTTCTGTGTGGTTTCTGATGGAATCCAATTCAGTTCACGGTCTGATTCGCTTCTTCTTCTTCTCCAGCGCGAGAGGCTAACCCAGCCAAGGTTCTGGTGCGGTTGCGGTTGCAATTTAGTTTCCAAAAGAAATTTGGGGGTTCAGTTCAGCTGAACCTGAACCCCCATGTCACACGTTGAGCCCGCCTCCTTGTTAGAGGCGTTGGCGAGGGAGGCGACAATTGATGACGTGGACGTTCTCGTGGATGGGAATGGCGCAGACCTACATGTGAATGGCACAGTGCTTAAAAGTGTCGAGGTGCCCCAGGTTAGAAATGTGTAGGTTAGTTTAAATGTTTAATTTTGGCATTGACTGCTATGGAAACTTGTAATGCATTGTTTTGTTTGCTAGAATTTGGGAGGGATTTCGGGCAAGGAGGTGCCGCTGCACGAGGGCAAGGAGGTGATACTCGTGGATGATAATGACAGTGGGCAGGAAGATGGTGGGAAGGCCAAGGTGGATGAGAACGCGCCACGTATAGGGCTGAGATTCAAAACCTATGATGATGCGCTCAAGTACTATAAGCAGTATGCTGAGGATTCTGGGTTTGCGGCGATCGTTCTGAAGTCATCGTATCTAAAGTCAGGGGTGTGCCGAAGGTTGGTGCTTGGATGTAGTCGAGCTGGGAGAGGGAGAGCAAATGCGTGCTATCTGTCTAGAGAGTCAACCAAGATTAATTGCCCAGCAAGGATCTCGTTGAAGTTAAGGCAAGATAGGTGGCTTCATATTGATGATGCTAAGCTCGACCACAATCATCCACTTAACAAGTCCTCCGTGGCACTCACTAATTGTTACAAGAAGCTAACAGATGCCAAGAATGGGGAACCTGCTTCACGGTTGAAGGGTCGTAGGAATGTTCCGGCTGAGAAAGAGCAAGGGAATTTTACCGAGATAGGAAGACTTAAGTTCGGTGAAGGAGATGATGAGTATATCCAGAAGTTTTTTGGGAACATGCAGAACAAGAATCCTTACTTCTTCTACTTAGTAGATTTGGATAATCAAGGGCGTTTGAGGAACTTGTTCTGGAGTGACGCTAGGTCACGGGCAGCAAATGATTACTTCGGTCATGATGTTGTTTACTTTGACACCTCATATTTGACAGAAAAATATGATTTGCCACTTGTTTTCTTCACTGGCATGAATAATCATGGACAAACATATTGAAAATATTGATTAAAAAGATACACATATAAAATAAAAATATACTCATATTGGATCTTATTCTGTCGCATTAATCAATATTTTGGAAGAGCAGCTGGCCAAAGCCTACACAATAAACATGTTCAGAAAATTTCAGGATGAATTGAAAGCAACAATGTATTGCGATGGTATGCCAATTAAAGTTGATGGTCGACTTGTCACTTTCGAAGTAAAAGAATGTTCGTACATGGAAGATGGAAAGGACACAGAGAGCAGGACCTATGAAGTTTACTTTTGTAAAGAAGAGAAGGTTGAAATTGAGTGCGAATGTGGTTTTGTTCAGTTCACTGGCGTCCTATGTAGACATGCACTATCTGTGTTGAAGTTGCAGGAGATATATGAGATCCCATCAGATTATGTTCTTGATCGCTGGAGAAGGGACTATAAGAAATTGTATTCTAAAGCAAACAAACCCAATGAAATGCCCCTTAGCGGCATTGTTGATTGCTCTGATTCTTTGTTCAGTCAATGTAGTCAGTTGCTCAATCTAGGGTTTGTATCTGAGAGTAGGTACCTTGTTGCTCTGAAGTTACTGAGAGAAGCGGAAAGATCTCTCCTGGAGGATGGACTACCTGCTAGAGACAGGCAGTCAACACTTCTTTCATTTGAGGCTGATGCACCAGAAAATGGTCAAGGCCTTTTTAATCCCCAGTTTCCAGATAGTGTAAAGAACTCTCAGTCAGCCCATGCAAAGCGCCGTGGTCGGCCACCAAAGAAAGCGACAGAATCTAATGCTGAAACTGTAACACAGCCAAATAAAGAACAGGTTAGTTACCTTTTTCTTGTTAAGCCTTGACTCACGAGCCTCAGATTTCACACCTCAGTTTTAATTATACTAATACACTTTTTTGTTGGTCATGTATATTCTTGATAAGCAGGATTTTCTGCGGTCATCATTTGTCACAGATGATACGAGTATGATCCAAGGGCCGCCCTCTGCCTCCCATCTTGAAGGTCCTCACATGGGAGTGCAAGGAGGCATTGATTTAATGGTATACATTTATTTATTTTTTGTCTGTCACTACTATTAATACTCTCATATATCTGAACACTCTTGCTACAAACTCACACAGGAAGGAATACCAAATCTCTCATTTGGTAATCATTTTGGAATGGATATTAATCACCAACATCAAGTACCCAGCCACCAAAGGATGCAGCAGAACAATTTCATGCAGGTGTCTGTCATATCACTCGCCACACATTTATGACATCATATAATGTTCTTTGTTTGCAACTACAATTCCTATATTTTTCTCGACAATTGACTTCCTATGCATCTTTGCCATGTGGAATTAGTGTCACCTTGTTTTAAACATTTCATGTGCAGGCAGAACACCATGGGTTTGCGAATCAGTGGGTTTACCACCCAATGCTGCAGGTATTTCTATTTTCTAGTCAATCTTGGTTCTTGACTTTGAGGTTTATCTATGGGTATCTGTGTGAAGATGACTCATATGACCATGTTACAGGATAATCCAGTGCTAAGAACTCCTACGCGAAGAACAGGGTAGTGCGTGTTCTTTGCTTTATATTTCAAGTAGAACTTTAGGTAAGGTCTTAGCTTATCCTTATCCGTGTAGCTCTTTTACCTCTCAATTTTTCCTTCATCTGCCAACATAAAAAAAATAAATTCCTATTTGACGTATTCTTTTTATTTTTAAATCGTGCTGCCCATGCATATATTCTGTGTGAAGTGCCATTGCTATTTACTTTAGTATATATACTTGTTACTGTACACTTGTGTAAGTGTCTCAAACTGTTGATATGGTCCAAAGTTTGCTTAATTGGTATTGACATAACATTTTTGGTTCAATCTACGTTGTTCTCTGACCAATGGTCATGATGTCAATCGATAAGAAAAACTACGTGTCTTTTGGCAAGATTCTATATCATTTGTTCAATAATACTATCGAGTATTAGATAGCTACACTTTATCGTATATGCTATCACTGTTGAGGGATTTGAATGGCACAGCTGTGCCAGAAAACATGTTTAGCCTTCCTAGGGCATGAACTTTCTCCTCTTTTTTTTTTTAAAGTCACTTCATGTTTATTTTGCATTGCTATATATAAAAAACTCATGTGTAGGGAGGGTGAGTGATTGTGATGTCGAGTTCACACACTCATTTGACGAGGAGAGCGGCTCCTTGTAGATTCTTTTTTTTTTTGGTTTCAGGCATAGTGCTTATGTTGAAACTGATAGCTATGGTTCTGCAGCACTATATGCTCTTTGCTGCTGCAATTGTCATGCCATGGTTTGCTAGTCATGCATCTTTAGATGTAATTCCCACCATGATAATTTCTCTAGACCTGAGACAGCAATGATTTCTCAGCTTCACATGTAGTTATGACTGTCCAGATGCAGTCACCCGCAGCGTGTTTTTGAGCCTGATTGCCTTTAGTATCATGTCGTTCTTTTTTGCAGCCAATACTTTATTTATAACGTGAACTCTAATCACGCACTGTACATTCGTGCACCTTGGGATCTTCATGAAATATTCGATTAATATACTCTGTGAAATGGTTGATTTAGTTTAGTATCGTACTATCGTTGCATGCATTCCCAATATGTATCAGATTTTGCTTAGCCAATTCATGCTTTAAACTGATTTAAAAAACATAAACACAAGTGTCTACTTTCTTAAGAGTCATTTACAATTATAGAAAATGTATGTCACAAAGGAGGATTGTTGTCATTGTAGCTATGTGTTAGCATCAAGGTTCTAAGTAGTTATTGCCCTATAGCTAATTTATCAGCTTGCCACAAAGTCACAAACAGATAGCTTTTATGGCCGCAAAAACTGTGATTTATAACCTCGGTTAGCATCACTACCAAGCTCAGCTATCCATTTGTCATAATAGGTTTCCCTGTGTAAATTTCAGGCACAATGACATCTCTTGCTCCTGTAAGGACTGCCTTAAGTCCTGAACTAACCTGAGGAAGTGAGGATGGAGGCTGTGGCTCTCCAGAGGGCAGAGGGCAAGAACTTGGCAGAGGGTTCAATGGATACTAACACTTTCGTTATCTGGTACTGTTAGCTGCTGAATTTCAAGCTGTACATAACCATTAGCCCCATGTGTACATCATCCAGCACCACAGATTAGATTATCAGAGGATTTTTAGTGTACTGCAAAGTTTAGAATGTTTCTGGATATGGCACTGTAAAATGAAACTATGATTTTCCGTTGTTCTGTGGCAGGCTGGCAGTTGCCTATCACAAATTCCCAGTTTTTGAAGCTTGTCGGTATGTCACGGTATGGTATGTACAAGGGTTATCTGCGTCCGAACTGATGCGCAACTGACCCTATTTTTGCCTGATGTGCGCCCGTTTTGACAATGTGGCCATGGTCGTATGTTAGTAGGGTACTTGTTGGTTTGTTTCAGGCTTGTGAATTTGCGATATACTCCCCCTTCCTTTTATACATGACGTTGATTAGTTTCATTTTGAACTATCCAACGTTATATATAGAAACCAGGGAGTATTATGCTTTAGTTAGCTATATCCGTTTAGCCTTGCTATTACATGTTCTTGTGCCTGTGTGGTAAATGTCGACAATTTTTTTGTGGAGTGCTTTCCATTTCAACTAATATATGTTTGTAGTATCGCTTATTTGGTTTCATAAATATTGGTACTTTTATAGAAATTTGATCAAATTTGTATAGTATTGCCTATTTAGTTTAACTCGGAACAACAAGAATATCTTTTTTGGATGGAGCGAGCGAGTGCGGTTTAACTCATGAAAGCATCAGATGGGCGAATTACAAATAGAAACCCAGGAGTATTATGCTTTAGTTAGCTATATATCCGTTTAGCCTTGCTATTACATGTTCTTGTGCCTGTGTGGTAAATGTCGACAATTTTTTTGTGGAGTACTTTCCATTTCAACTAATATATGTTTGTAGTATCGCTTATTTGGTTTCATAAATATTGGTACTTTTATATAGAAATTTTATCAAATTTGTATAGTATTGCCTATTTGGTTTAACTAGGAACAACTAGAATATCTTTTTTTGGATGGAGCGAGCGAGTGCGGTTTAACTCATGAAAGCATCAGATGGGCGAATTACATATAGAAACCCAGGAGTATTATGCTTTAGTTAGCTATATACGTTTAGCCTTGCTATTACATGTTCTTGTGCCTGTGGTAAACGTCGACAAATTTTTTGTGGAGTACTTTCCATTTCAACTAATATATGTTTGTAGTATCGCTTATTTGGTTTCATAAATATTGGTACTTTTATATAGAAATTTTATCAAATTTGTATAGTATTGCCTATTTGGTTTAACTCGGAACAACTAGAATATTTTTTTGGATGGAGCGAGAGAGTGCGGTTTAACTCATGAAAGCACCTGGGCGAACTTAGAATTAGACATGTAAAATTTTTAATAGGCCTTTTTCGGATTTATATATATCAAGTTTTTTTATTGGTAACTGCCTTTAGATTTAGGACCAGATATCCCGTGACCCGTCACGCTAAAAACCGACGGCACAACCCCGTCCTTCTCCTCGTATCCTCCGCCCCCGCCGCTGCCTCCTGCGCCCTCGGCTCCAGCGGCTGAGCCACCTCCGGCGTTGCTCACCGCCTGCCTCCATGCTTACCCCTCCTCCGTCGTCTTCTTCATCGCTTCCTCCACCCCCGGTTCCAGCGGTCGAGCCGCCTCTGCCGCCGCCCATCGTCCGTCTCCACGCTAACCCCTCCTCCGCGATCACCTCTTCCGACTTCTCCGCCCCCGCCGCCAGCACCACCCACCGGGGGTCCCCCACCGCCCGCCCTCGCCGCCAACAGGCCGGCCACCGCCCCGAACACCTTTTCTACGGGTGCCGGTGAGCTCCAACCCCGGGCCTCTAACCTCGGACTGCTAACCCGGCCGACGGCAGCGGCGGTATGTGCTCGACGCGGAGCACAACCGTCGCCTTATAGATTTACCTAATGATTTATGGTAATGTTCCCGCGGGGCGACGTCCCTCCCACCATTCCGTCTTTTTCTCTCTATCTTTTCTACACACCACGACACCGCCTCCCCACTCCCGTGCCGCCGCCACCGATTTCTCGCTCCCGTGTCGCCACAGCCGCTGCCCTTCCTGCTCCTCCCGTCCTCCGTGCGCCGCGTTGCCGCCCCCTGCCTACTCCATGTGCCTCCCCCCGTCACACCGCCTTCTTCCATGGCATGTCACCCCCGCTCCCCCTTCTCCGACGCGACCACCTGATCCCTTCGTATGTCGGCATGGAGCTTGAGTTCTGTGTGTCCTCGATGGGATCGATGGTCGGCAGGAGGTATGATTGATAAGGTAGGAGATGTGTCAATTTTGTATGTTGCAACAAGTGATTTATGCTGTTATAATTTTTTAATTTTTTTGCATTGAGTATGTTCACGATTCGTGATGTTGCAATTGTGATTTTGGTGATGCTACAATTGTGATTTCGTGATAATACAGGTGTTGTTGGATGTTTTAATATATGAATTTTCAAGTTCTAGTTTTTCCTAAAGAAAAAGAGGATTCGAGAAGGTCGTTGCATAAACATCATCGTTTGTTGTAGCATGATTTGTTTTCTATGAGAATCTTATGAGATCTGATGTTGTTATTTTTTTATATTGATGTTGCAAAACATAATTTTAATGTCGCAACTTATGATTTCTTATGTTGCGACGGACTGTCCGATGAAATTTTGTATAGGAGGGCGCTGGTAGGACTGTTAGATTTATCTTAATTTAAAAAGGATCCTAGAGAATTGAAAACGTTTTCTACCAAAAAAACCCACCCATACCCCTCACAGAGGACCCACCTGTCGGATTTTTTTTGAGGAGAGAGAAGACCAAAGTTGTAAGAAAGCAGGAAAAAACTTGATGTTCCAAGCACTTTTAGTTCATTCTCCGCAAATTTTTTTTGACCTAGCTGCCCGCGCGTACCCACCATCTACCAGGTGGGCCGCTACCTCCCCACGTGCACACAATTATCCCGTATTGCTAATAGACAATAGATTGAAGAATTTTTCTCCATATAAATAAAGACCAACTAACTCAAAAAATGACGTGCCTCTACATTTGAGAATACCTAAAGCTCTCTATATATGAGAGAGCGAATAAGTATTTTTAAAAATGCTTGGTCCACTCAAGTGATAAAGCTCTGTATACACACGTGCGTGCGCACGTGCAACCAGCTAGTCTTAATTTAAACATTTTATTTGAATAAAAAATAAATGTTATTATCTTTATTTATAGTCCGTTATTGTTTGATTTTAAACAAATGTAGCCATAGCTATAATTATCTTACGTCTTCTTCGAAGAGACATAGCTGTAGTTTTGAACTTAGAAAAAATAAAGTATTTCTCCGCCAACACAAATACCCGACCGCCGACCTCTTCCGAGATGGCTATCACCGGTGTCACACACTCATTTCACAGGAAACCTCCACGACGCGCGCTGGCGCTGAATCTTCGACGGCTGGATCGCACCGGCGCGCAGATCGGACGGGCCGGAAACAGCTGCGCGCGGGAGGCGCCCGACGGCCCGACCCCGCCGAGGCCGTGGTTACGAATGACTAACCTACAGGCCCCACTTCTCTCGGGCCCCTGTGCAGCCGCGCAGACGTAGCCTGCCCCCTAATTCATTTGTCACCAAACTTTGCACCCGCCTCCCTCCGTACCCATCCGAAACCCTAGCCCACCTCGCCGGCGGCGGGCCCTCCGACGATGGAGGTGGAGGAGCCATTCGCGCAGTCCAAGAATCCCCGGCGGGCCCGGCGCCGGGACCTCAACGCGCTGGTCCGACTCGCTCCGCCCCTTCTTTTCTTCTGTTGCTCCCGTCCATTTACATTTAGCGGTCTTTGATGCTGAGCGTTAGATAAGTGCTTACTGTGGGGGAAATTTCCATGGGCTGTCCTTGAATTCGAGGTGTGGGGACTGCGGAGGGAAGCTTCAGTTTTCATTTGAACATGAGCGCGGGTGGGCTGTGGTTTGAACACCAAGCTGCTTGTCATTTAGGGTTAGGATTTGACTGATTCATTTGGTTTTAATAATGGATGATTTAGTTAGTCCAAGCACTATTTTGGTAATATATTAGTATTTGTCAGTGGCGTAGCTAGGATTTTATATAGGGTATGCCACTTTAACTTTGTATATATAATTTGGTACAATCTGTGTATAAATATGTAATTCGTAAACAATTTTAAATGTTGCCTAAAGACATTGCAGAAAATACTATTTCAACACTTGTATTTACCAACAGTGGAGGCAAATAAATTTAAGAAGAAAAAAATTATTGAACATATGACAAATTTTAGTCTTAATTTAAACATTTTATTTGAATAAAAAATATGTGTTATTTTCGTTATTTATAGTCCGTTATTGTTTGATTTTAAACAAATGTAGCCATAGCTATAATTATCTTACGTCTTCTTCGAAGAGACATAGCTGTAGTTTTGAACTTAGAAAAAATAAAGTATTTCTCCGCCAACACAAATACCCGACCGCCGACCTCTTCCGAGATGGCTATCACCGGTGTCACACACTCATTTCACAGGAAACCTCCACGACGCGCGCTGGCGCTGAATCTTCGACGGCTGGATCGCACCGGCGCGCAGATCGGACGGGCCGGAAACAGCTGCGCGCGGGAGGCGCCCGACGGCCCGACCCCGCCGAGGCCGTGGTTACGAATGACTAACCTACAGGCCCCACTTCTCTCGGGCCCCTGTGCAGCCGCGCAGACGTAGCCTGCCCCCTAATTCATTTGTCACCAAACTTTGCACCCGCCTCCCTCCGTACCCATCCGAAACCCTAGCCCACCTCGCCGGCGGCGGGCCCTCCGACGATGGAGGTGGAGGAGCCATTCGCGCAGTCCAAGAATCCCCGGCGGGCCCGGCGCCGGGACCTCAACGCGCTGGTCCGACTCGCTCCGCCCCTTCTTTTCTTCTGTTGCTCCCGTCCATTTACATTTAGCGGTCTTTGATGCTGAGCGTTAGATAAGTGCTTACTGTGGGGGAAATTTCCATGGGCTGTCCTTGAATTCGAGGTGTGGGGACTGCGGAGGGAAGCTTCAGTTTTCAATTTAACATGAGCGCGGGTGGGATGTGGTTTGAACAACAAGTTGCTTGTCATTTAGGGTTAGGATTTCATTGATTCATTTGGTTTTAATAATGAATGGTTTAGTTAGTCTTCAAGCACTATTTTGGTAATGTATTAGTATTTATTTTCGCGGGAAGCTGCCAAATGTCTAGCGATTCTGTATTTCTGTTCATCCCTGTGGGCTTGAAGTTGTAATTTGTGAACCATTCCTGTCATCTTTAAGTTGCAGCCTTTGCTTTGGAGGCACTAATATTAGGCACGCCTTAGCTGGATGCGTATTGGAGTATTTGCCAGCAGTTCGAGCGAAATGTTAGTGTCATGCACTCATGCCATCCTGAAATACCTACATTCAGGATGTGCTATTTGCTCAAAGACTTTGCCATTCTGATGTTTTACAAAGTTAACTCTCAATTTGACTTCATTTTTTATCAGTTGGAACAGATTTCTATAAGGTTGCAATATGAGTGGTATTATGATGAAGGTTTTGTTTCAGGATCCCAGCATGGAGGAGTCCGATGGGGAAGATATTGGTGTTCCAGAAGTAGGCATGGTGTTCAATAACCACACAGAAGTCAACCGATTCTACCGCAAGTATGCCCGCCGTGTTGGCTTTGGTGTCTCAGTAAGGAGGTCGTCATTCTCACAAGAAGGAACCTGCTTATATCTGGAGCTTATGTGCTGCAAAGGAGGGCGGCCACGTTATGAGCCGAAGTTCCGGAAACGGGCCTCATCGACCACAAACTGCCCAGCCAAGATCCGAGTGAAGTTGTGGGGAGACAAATTGTTGCATGTAGAGTTGGCAATCCTTGATCACAATCATCCAGATGTGTATAAGAGACAGGGCGTACCCTGCTCTATGGATAAGCTGGGGGAACTTGAGGAGCTTTTGTTTGGTGAGAGCAAGCACCACAGTTTTGTTGAGAGGGGCCGTTTGAAGCTCCAACCTGGAGATTCGGAGGCCCTTAGGCTTTTCTTCACTCGGATGCAGGCCAAAAATGCTAACTTTTTCAATGTCATTGACTTGGATGATGAAGGCTGTATAAGGAATGTTTTCTGGGCAGATGCGCGGTCAAGAGCCATGTATGAATATTATAGTGATGTCATCACACTTGATACTTCCTATGTGGCTAGTAAATATGATATGCCTCTTGCAACATTCATCGGTGTGAATCATCATGGCCAATCTGTCTTGATGGGTTGTGCCCTGCTTTCTGATGAGACAGCAGAAACCTATTCATGGCTACTTAAGGCTTGGATAGCATGTATGTCCGGCAATCTTCCTAAGGCCATTGTCACTGACTATTGTAGGGGCATCCAAAGTGCTGTAGCTGAGGTTATTCCTGGAGTCCGTCATAGAATGTGCTTGTTTCAGATAATGAGGAAGGCTGCAGAGCGGTTAAGTGGGTTGTCAGAGTACAGAGCTATCAACAAGGCAATGCATAAAGCTGTCTATGATTCTTTAACCATAGATGAGTTTGAAGGAGAATGGAATAATTTATTTACATTTAATGGGCTTCAGGGCAATGAGTGGTTAAGATCACTTTATGAATGTCGATCTTCATGGGTTCCTGTCTTCATTAAAGATACGTTCTGGGCAGGAATGTCTGTTACACAAAGAAATGAAACTATTACTCCTTTTTTCGATGGATATGTGGATTTAAAAACAACCTTGAAGCAATTTCTTGGCAAGTATGAGATGGCTTTGCAAAGCAAATATGAGAAGGAGGCCCAAGCAGACTTTGAGACATTTCATAAGCAACGTCCACCACTATCAAAATTCTATATGGAAGAGCAGCTCTCAAAGGTATACACCCATAATATGTTCAAGAAGTTTCAGGATGAGATTGAAGCCATAATGTACTGCCACGTATCTTTAATTGTTGTTGATGGGCCTGTCTCCACGCTCAATGTCAAGGAGTGCATTTTCCTTGAAGATGGTAAAAGGACCATGAGTAAGGTTTTCGCAGTGACATACAATGCAGATGCAAAGGATATAACTTGTATCTGTGGAGGTTTCCAATTCAGTGGCATACTATGCAGGCATAGTCTCTCAATGCTCAAGTTTCAACTGCTTCGTGAAATTCCACCACAATATATTCTTGATAGGTGGAAAAAGGATTTTAGACAGTTGCATGTGATGGGACGCCCTCCAAGTGACCTTGTCCCAAACAATCGTGTGGATAGATATGACTATTTGTCAATGAGATGCCTGCAACTTGTTGATTCTGCAGTATTATCAGATAAATATCGTCTTGCTTTGAGGTTGGTAAGGGAGATGGAGAAATTTCTGTTAAATAGCAATACACATGATGATACACAACCAAGGATCAAGTCTCGCGTTCCTAAAGTAAATAAACCAGATACAGTAACTGGTCAAAATGTGGTGGATACAGCTACCAACAACGGAAATGGTGTGCCCAAAGTACCAGAGGTAGTGGTTCTACCTGTACTAAATCTTGTATGCACTACCTGTACTAAATCTTGTATGCATATATTTGTTTGTAAGCTTACATAAATTAGAATCAACGGTGGATATGATTTGCTTAAATGGATACCATGTAATGAATCTTGTTTTGCAACATGCAGGCTCCCGCAGTCATACAATCATCACAAATCCAAAAGGTAGATTGCAGGAATTAGTTATTATTGCATCGGTAGTTGACACATGTAGCACTAAGAATATTGATTGCTTGCTATTTTCACCCCAGGGAGGAGCAGAAAGAGGAATAGTTCCTGCGGGCTACATTGGAGTGCCAGCTAATGTCCAGCAATTTGTAGCCAATCAAGCAGCAATGCGGCCAAGCATTGTCTATATGGTACCGGTATGTCAAAGAATAGATGACTATAGCTTCTGAGTTCTATTTTGATGAAATACCACGGGCACTAGAAACTAAATTTCCAAAGTATTTGGAGAGTTTTCCTGCATAAGCATCTGAGGCTTCATTTCAAATCTGCTTTGATTCTGAATCAGGAATAATTTGCAATGAGCAGTAGTTATTCAGTTTTGTTTATAGTTAGTAAAAAATATTTGATTTTTCTGAAATAAATCGTACTAATTTGCTAGTAGCAGTTCTTGAATTTCAAGAATTTTCTTTATTAACTTTTCACTTTTGAGGCAAATTCCATTCAATAGGAGTATGCTGCTCACTGTTGCTGGTTGAAAATTTCAGAGTGGTGTTGACCCACATGCTTTTGGAAATGGTGTTTTGATGCCAGTGATGTACCAGCAGATGTTCCAGGTTTGAGTTTATGTTTTTTTTAGTTCTCGCAGCATCTTGCCAGGATGGTTTCACATGAGTTGATAGCATGCAATGGCACGGCGTTTTGTCTAGGTACCACAGAAGCCAAATGGAACTGTGCAAGATACTTCAGCAAATGGAAAAAAGAAGCGACCCCGTGGCCAGAAGCTGACACAGACATCTCAACTGTCAAATGGAACCCCAGGTCCTTCATCTGGCTAGGGGAGACTTCTCACATTTAGAACAGGTTCTCCTTATTTGCTCCTAATACTTGTGTTTTGCTAAACTATATGCACTTGCTTGATGACAACCATATCGATCTTCCCAGGATTTCTGTACATACATGGACTTGCTGCAGTGAAAAATTTTACATAGGGATGCTGGCACTAACAGTGACTTCTTAGTGTGATCCAAGTATCTGCACCAACAATTAAAATGAAGCTTGGTAAAAGCACTGGTCTTCATTCATTCTTCCTGGAGTTCTGAGCTTAGAACTCAACAGAGCTCCCGGAGCTGATTCTCTTTTGAATCCAGCAGGAGCTCTGCCAAACAATTTTTCATAGTGAAGTGATTCTCTACTGATTTTTTAAAGTGATTCTCTTTAAGATGATGGTAGCTGAAAAAGTGATTCTGCATCTTGATTTGGAGAATTTATGGTAGAGAATCAAAGAGAATTATTTCTCTCAGAGAATCAGCTCCCAGAAAGAATCAGATGGAGCTCTACCAAACATGCCCTAATAGTTTGACATGTTTTCTTTCTTTCTTTCTTTTTGCTGATTCCATCAAGATTGGCTGCATCTAATTGTCTCAAGAGTATGCACGGCTCCAGTGTTATGTACGAATCCCTGTGTCTTTCTTTTCCACTGTGTAAATTAATTTTGTTGGGTTAGCTCTATCATTGCTCATGAACACAGCGACAGATCCCATCTTTCGATGGCCTCTTGTTGGATCAACCCTAGAGCAAGGCATGGCAAAGGAGGTTGCTATTGGATTCCAGTTACATTTTACTTTGTTAGGACCGCATGTATACAAACATCAACCATCAGTTTTGAAGTAAAAGGTGCACACTTAAGTTGCAATGAATTGCTCGGTAACAGAATCTTTCATGGGGGAACTGATTCCTAAAAGAACACCAATCGTTTGACAAGCTGCTTATGCAACATTCGATTGCTTCCCTACATACTAACACTGTTCGTTCTAGCTCAACAGTCAACATGGATGCCAGCTTGTAAATTTCGGGTTGGGACAAGAGCCCAGGGCTCCAAGCCTCCAATGTAAGGCCATTCGCATACAGAGTTTCAAAACGGCTCCTGATCCCATCTCCAAGATTAGAGTTGAGCATGCATTTACAATTTCAAATTTAAACGTATGAAAACTGATTTGGAACAATGCAGTATTTTACAAATTTAAATTTAAACCTCGAAATAGAAAATGCAGTACTTTTACACATTCAAATTTAAACCTATGAAAATTGATTCGAAATAGAACAGTGCAGGAACCACGTCCACATGAGAATCAGAACTGGCCATTATAAAGCAGCCAAAGCCACAAATCCATAAACATCATAGATCGCACGTCATCCAATCATCCACTAACCATTACTACTTCAAATTTGAAACAGATCCAATATTTCGAGTTTGAATGGTACCATAAGCTACCCAACCGATCTGTAAAATGTAAATCAATGATTTACCTGCCGAACGACAGCACTGTGCCTAACTATATGTATGTTAGCATATCTTTACAGCAAATCTATTTTACTAATTGAGTAATTGGAACTTGGAAGTTGCCCTATCAAAGTCAGCCAGCACAAAAAATGGTACTATTGATTTTCAATTTGCACAGGCACACTGCCATTAGGAGTTGAGATCTCTTGAACTTTCTGCCTGACGAAATAATATATATAGGCCACCTATCTAAACAAGCGTGGTGCTTCCAAATGCCCTTCCAGCTACTGCCGTGCTTCCTCTTCCTCTTCATTGTTCTCTGTTTGTGATGCTAGCTTCACAATGTCTTCAACAAGGATCTTTCCTTCTGTACAAGTGTACAAAAAAAAGGGTCAGAAGATAGAAGAAAATTGGACAGATGCTGCAAACAAACATCATGTAGATCGGTAGATGTCATGGGTGAACGGACCTTTGTCTTTAGAAAGGTTGCTGATGAGCTCTTGGACTCCTTCCTTCCCTATTGTGTCCTTGAGATAGGCCGCCGCAGCCGCCACCTCTTCAGGGGTCACCTTGCCATCATGGTCCCTGCAAATTACAGTGCAAATTAGATCTGAATGCTGAGGACCTACATGCAAAATGGTTATGATGGCATATTACAAATGACTTCTCTGCTCGACAAAGCAATCAATCGTACATATATTTTCTATTGGGATTAGAAATGCCATGCTTTTACAGTGACTTCCACAATGAAGCTATGAGTTATCGAGTTAGTTTATTTCATAAAAACATAATAGGTGCCGGACTGTGAATCATCTTGCGCACCCTGGGTCGCCTCACCCAGAGTGGTGCCCCCTACGTGACCAACATGATGAGACCATCAACAATATCCTAGTATCATGCGTCTTCGCAAGACAGTTCTGGTTCCATCTCCTTCGACAGGTCAGGCTCCACACTCTAGCGCCACCTCAGTTATTTCCTTTGTCAAGTGGTGGGAGAAGGGAAGTACTGCAATGAATGGCGGGACCAAGCAAGGTCTAAATTCACTGATAATTCTTGGGGCCTCTGGAGTCTGGATGCTCTGGAATCACTGCAATTGGTGTGTGTTTGACGGTGCAACAACCTAGTGTTGCCGGGGCCTTGGTCTTGGTCGCTGCAGGGGAAGAGTGTTGGCTGAGCTTGGGGGCTGTCCTTCTTGACTGCCCCACTCCCTGGTGGTTAGCTTGTAGGGTTCTGGTTGCCTATAAAACTAGTTCATGGGCGCCAGTCAAATAGGGGGGTGTGGGGTGTGAGTTGTGATGTGCAGCTCTCCTGCGTTTTTCCAAGAAAAAAAGTGTATTCCATAAAACAATCTTCCGAACATTGTCAGGTAAATCACAGAAAGTCAGAAACAGATGCCATATAACTGTGTCACTGTGTCATGCAAGGGCAATAGAGTTACCACTGCCATAATTTGAAACAAAATTGAGTTTCCTTATGAATAAGAACTTACCATCTACCAACAACAAAATGCACTGGCTGACAAGCATGAAAATAAAACACTCTGTACATAGAAGTGACTTACCTATCAAGCAGTTGCCAACGGTTTCCAATTTGTGCGTCCACATCATCGATCTCCTTTTCTAATTCTTGAAGCATAGCATCGACCTGAATGCAGCAAAGGCCAAAGCTATATGTGATTCATGTGAATAATGGAACCCTAAATCATGAATATATATGAAGAAAGAGGATATAAAAGCGTACAGATGCCAATAACATACAAAAGATACAAAAGTATGCAGATGCTTGCTTCCTTTGCAGCATTTTAAA
Organism: Echinochloa crus-galli; assembly: GCA_900205405.1. Lineage (NCBI taxonomy): Eukaryota > Viridiplantae > Streptophyta > Magnoliopsida > Poales > Poaceae > Echinochloa > Echinochloa crus-galli. The sequence continues at coordinate 845,068 of OAMR01000528.1, forward strand.
ATTACCAAAAAAGATGTTTAATTCAGGTAGACTTAAAATCCAGAGGCCATATAGTTGACAAATCATGTTGATGTAGGGTGAATCTACATCCATTTGACAAAATGCCTGCAAACAACAGCTCATACACTTTATCTCAAACGTTTCATATATTTTTATAGTTTTCACTGTCAATATTTAAGGCTATTTAGAAAGCAAATGTTCCAAGAGTAGTAGCAACAAAATATGGGAAATATAAACAGATTTTAGCAAAAGAATGCTCAAGCTCAACTATTGCCATAGAATGCCCGGAAGGATTTCCTACCTTCTCAATCAGTGCTGATGAGGCCTTTTCTTCAGCAGCGGCCTCAGCATGATGATCTGACTCATCTCTAGCAGCTATGTATGCTCTCTTAGCTTCTTCTTTGCCCTCTGTCCCCTCTTTTTCGAGCATGGAGTTATATAGTTCTATCTGCATTCTCACAAAAGTCCTATAAAGCTCGAGGGTAATCTTATATATGCAATACAATGATATATGCAATACAATGGAAGATGGTTGCATGAATATTTGTTAGTCTAATCCACTTCACACTATACCTCCTTGTTGACAAGGCCGAGGAACTCTTGGCGCTCCTTGCTTACAGACTGAAATACAAAGAGTTAGAAAAAGGTCAGATGGTGAGGAAGGGGAGATGCTAGTTTTATAGAATTATACAGTGCTATTACTGTCAGCGTGTATAGTTACTATAAGAAAAAAAAATAAAGGTCAACTTGGAGCATACCGATGCAGATGCAAGCACTGCCAATGCTCGGCTAATATTGCATAGTTTTTCCTTGTCATGCTGTTTTCCCTTTTGCAGCTCTTCTTCTTCCCTAGCAGTAGCTTCAGTCATTTCCTTCAAAGCTAAATCTTCAGCGGTACCATCTGGTTTTTGGAGTTTTGCCTTCTGTTCTTCCTCCTGTTTTGCCTTCTCTTCTTTCTCCTTCTTTTTCTCCTCCTCCTGAACATTTTTGGAGTTCAGAAGCATCAACAGCGGAGTTGAATCATTGTGTAAAAAAATAAAATAGAGGTTAAGATAAATTAATGCTAGTTCTGCAAACATTGGATAATTGTCAAGTAAACTACATCCACAGTTTTGTGAAAGAAACTATAATCGACAATAATTAGTGTGTTATGGTACACTATCAATCAGTGTGAATCTTGAAGTAGGTTAGACAAGATGACAGCATTGGGATTAGAGACTACACAATTTGGAAGCATGCCTTGGATAGCAATACAGATAGGATACCAGTTGCCAAGTTTCATTTACAATAACATTTTCACTTTAGGTTGTTTCAATTGAATATCTTATGGTTGACCATGACATTGCATGACCATGGAGAGAGAAACTTCAATGGATATACAGAGACTAATCATAATCCCTTTAGGAAGGGTTCTAGTTTGATTTCCCTACCAATCCCAAGGGGTTAAACCTAATACCTATCGGCCAAATAAGGATCGAAACAAAGGCTAAGAATTGTGATCATCTGAACATCTGCCACATGAAAAGATCTGAATATGAACTCCTATGAACTTTAAGCATATGATCTAACTAGGGATTCAAGCATGAGATAAAACCAGGGTGCAGCAGGGTACGTAATATTAGTACACAAAAGTAGTCATTCCAAAATCTGAGACAGTGCATTGGGCTGTCAGATAAAACTAAATCTGTGGTTTAAAAATTTTAAGAAAATGTATTTTGGACTAATAATAAAACATAAGTTATAAAACTACGATCAGCACAAGCCCAGCCCCCACCAAAAAATACAAAACAAAGTCGCACATTCAACGGAGAGAATTCTCTATCAACTTATCATATAGTGGTATTGTATCCCAAAATATTATGGCACCATTGGCAGAATAGGAGGTTAAAAACACATTGTTAGATTGTTATAGCCCTATAAACATGTGTTATCTCTACTAGCAATAAAAGAAGATCATCCAGTACACATCACCTTGATAAGTTCTTCCTGCATCTCAAGGAATTCCAGTTTTCTCCTCCTCTCAGAAACAGAATCTTCAGATGGCAGTACTGTCCCAACTGTATCCACAACTTCATCCGGTAGCGAAGATAGTGTTGCTACAACAGCCTCCTCAGGTTTCACCTTCCCAGATACAGTAAAAGCTCTGACAGCATCTTGAAACATCAGAATGCAAGCACAAACATAATCATGACAACTGGGAAAATGTCTACAAATCTTACCTTGAAAGTATGAGAAGTGAAGATGGCACAGAATGATTTAGTGAGAGATCCAACCAGTCTCGGAGCTGGGCAAAGAAAGATGGAATGAATGTTACTAGCATAGTTTTGTATGCATTTACATGGACATGGCATTAGTTAGTTATTGTTTCTTTTCTTTTCTTTTCTTTTCTTTTCTTTTTCATAAAAGCTCTCTTGAACTCATTGTTAAACTTGAAGGCAATGCAATCCAGCTTCAGCTGTGTTTAATCTTAAGCGCAAGCTATGTGCTGTAGTAACATTCCTTTGACAGTACATCAGACTTGAACAACATGCAATAAGGACATTAAAAATGTCAATTAACAAAGATTAAAGAAAAAGACAATACTACTAGGACAAGTCCATTATAGGAACACAGGATGAGTACTCCATTTCATAGTAGTTCCAATTCTGGGCCCAAGAGTTAAGGCGCCATTGTCTCAAAATGACCAATGTTAGCTTTTCTTAAGGTGGCTTGGCAGTGGCAAAACCTGAATCATTAACTACTATACCCTGTTGCAAGTTAATTCTGGAAAGAGTGCTGCAAATCTGTCTCAGAAAGACAGGAGTCATTGACATCAACAAGAATAGATGACTACTGACTTGTAATCTGAATGGACAGCATAATAGCTAAGAACAAGAAAATAATTGAACTATTTGACTACCACAGTACAAAAATAAGTGCATATCATCAGATTAAGTGAGATAACCTGCTGCCGCATCTCTTCTGTTGACACCAAACCTAGGAGACCTCGTTCCCGGCAGGCTTGCCGGAGCTCCTCTTCAGAAAGAGACTCAACACCCTCAGCTTGAATCATCTTATCGTCATTTTTAATGCTGCAAAGACAAGTACCATTACCAAAAGAAAAAGGGAGCATTTTAAGAAGACAGTTCAAATGACAGTGTATTAAATCAAACAAAAACATGACAAAGGGATAAAGAACTAGCAAATTGCGTAAACAAGAAAAGGAATCATGACATTGTCTCATATATATATATAGAAATAAATGTACTGCTAAACCTAAACTACTATTTGACCCTAACACACAGTAAACCCACTCGGGAACAGGGAGTCAACATGATTTAGAAAATCTACTGAGCTTTTGTGTCCATTAAAAGTACTGCACGTTCTCTTGGTCAATGAGTTGACTATTATGAATCTTTACATGAAACTAAAGAATGTATTTTAACTATAATCTCCCTTTCCTTTTCGTGTCTATTCTGATCTAGACTACAAAACCATTGTTTCTGGCTCTTGTTGGGTTTCAACTTTAGGTGGCTGCCTCAAAAGGGGTGTTGTTGTTGTTGTAAAGTATCGATTTTGATAATTGCCAGATAAGCTTTCCTGAATGATAATCTCATTATTGTTGATCTCCAAGATTGACTGTTTCTGTTCTATTGGCATTAGGTAGATAGGACCATAAGATGTATAGATGCTCCAGATGCAAATAAATCAGCATTAAGTTACGGTTCTCAATTCAAATACTTACTCCTGTAGTTTTTTGCGAAGCATGAACCTCAAGTAGTTGTCTGTACCAAAAGGTCGGATACCCATATATTTGCACATATTTACCAAGCGTGGTCTGCAGAAAAAAAAAACCAAACAACTGTTTAGTCACTAGTGTATTTTGGTGATCTACACAGATGAGGAAAGAATGTCTAACCTGCTCATGTTGTCCAAAGTAAGTTCATCATTGAAAAGCTTCGCAAAGCTCAAGATTTCATCATTGGAGACACGTTCACCTCTCCTAACCTAATTACAATTTAACTATATTATCCATCAAAGAATAGCAGATGCGGTTTAAAAAAAACTCGACCATGGTGGGAGTCTCCCACCAAGCTTTGTTCTAAGAAGGTTCCGTGCTTCGAACCCGGGTTGGGACGGGAGAAGCTTGGCAGATGTGGTTTACAATACATTACCAGTAATAATTGGAGCACAGAAAGAATTTATACCTTGTTCAAAAACTTGTCCAGATCTTCAGCTGTCTGTTTTATCTCTCCACTACGTGATGTTTGAACTTCCTTTGCCATTTCTTTTGCTGTATCTTGCAAAAATTTTGCATATTCCATCCTTGCTTTTAGTTTCCTTTTCAATGCTTCCTGCACAGGAAAATGAACCATGTCCTTGATCTAATCTATGATAATATCTGTATTTACGATACAAATGGCACAGGAAATCTGATTCAAAGATGCAAAAAATGATTAATATACTGCAAGAAGAGAGACAGTAGGGTGTGCTGCTCCATGGTGTTACCGTGAATGAAGAAGAGAGGGGATATCCAGCCAAGAGGAGAAGATGGTGTATATACAGAAGTAGCATATG
>OAMR01000528.1:850995-866243 GCA_900205405.1 Echinochloa crus-galli
CGGTGGTGTCGAGGTCGGAGAAGTACTCGCGCCGCCCGGTCATGTGGTGGGTGGCACCAGTGTCGAGGTGTCACATCACGAGAGATACGTATGCGACGAGAAGAAGGATCATAACAACGATAACCCTTATGCTCAAGACTATACCCCAGAAAAACACATTCAGCTGACTGAGCTGTCAACTTAGTTCGCTCACGAGGTGGAAGCAGAACATAGCAAGTACATCCAAAAACCCGAAGATGATCATAGGAAGGAGGAGTGCCAAAAAGAACTTCACCAGGGCACTTACCAGATAGTTTGGATGACGGTTGTCTGTTGATGAGATAAACAGATGTTGAGACTGCTTCCCCCCAAAAGTGAGAAGGAACAAAGGAGGCAATCAGAAGAGTCCGAGCAGTTTCAATGATATGACGATGTTTGCGTTCAGCTACACCATTTTGAGGATGGGCACCAGGACATGAGAGCTGTGGAAGAGTACCTTCAGAAATCAAAAACTGGCGAAAAAGATCAGATAAATATTCACCACCTGAGTCGGAACGAAAAATTTTAATAGAGCTGGAAAATTGAGTATGAACCATGCGAGCAAAAGATTGATAAATAGAACACAACTGGGACCGGTGTTTCATAAAATAGATCCAGGTGTATCGAGAATGATCATCAACAAATATAACATAGTATTTGTGGCCACCTTTAGTAGCAAAAGGAGCAGGACCCCACACATCTGAGTGAATAAGATCAAAAGGTTTAGCAGAATGAGAGACACTAGAGGGATAGGGAAGCTGAATCTGTTTTCCAAGCTTACAACCCTTACAATGAAAGTTAGACTCAACAGATGTATGACCTAAATAACCCTGTTGTATTAATGTGGACAACCGAGACCCACAGAGGTGACCAAGTCGATGATGCCACTTCGCAAAAGATGACGGAGGTGATGATGAAATAGATGACACACAAGCGGTGGAAGAAGGAAGGCGCAAGGTGTCCAAAATGTAGAGGCCAGGAGCACCTCTACGGCGATGGCCAGTCCCAATCACAGCCCCACTTTGACGATCCTGAATAAAACAAGATGAGTCATCAAATCCAATAAAGCAGTTATGATCAGCAATTTGGCCCACTGAAAGAAGATTCATGGAAAGTTGAGGTACAAATGAGACATCAGGTACAGAAAAGTTTTTGCTATAAAGAGAACCCCGATGAGTAATATAACAGGATGTACCATCCGCTGTCTGAATAGAAGCACCATCAGTGATTGGCTTGCAGGTAGCCAACTGAGACTGATCTGATGTCACATGAAAGGAAGCCCCTGAATCAAGAACCCAAGCCGGCTGAGATACATTAAATCATCTCCAGTAATTAGCATATCATCAACATATAGAAGCAGCAAAGTACGCCCACGTGGGGAGAGATGAACAAATAAGGCAGGATCATGGTCGCTTGGTGAAAAACCAGCAGCTTGTATCACCGATACAAAACGTTCAAACCAAGCACGTGGAGCTTGTTTCAGGCCATATAAGGCACGACGAAGACGACAAACATATCCTGGAGGTGCATTAACACCCGGTGGTGGCTGCATGTAGACTGCCTTTCTGTTCTATTGGCATTAGGTAGATAGGACCATAAGATGTATAGATGCTCCAGATGCAAATAAATCAGCATTAAGTTACGGTTCTCAATTTAAATACTTACTTTTGTAGTTTTTTGCGAAGCATGAACCTCAAGTAGTTGTCTGTACCAAATGGTCGGATACCCATATATTTGCACATATTTACCAAGCGTGGTCTGCAGAAAAAAAAAACCAAACAACTGTTTAGTCACTAGTGTATTTTGGTGATCTACACAGATGAGGAAAGAATGTCTAACCTGCTCATGTTGTCCAAAGTAAGTTCATCATTGAAAAGCTTCGCAAAGCTCAAGATTTCATCATTGGAGACACGTTCACCTCTCCTAACCTAATTACAATTTAACTATATTATCCAATCAAATAATAGCAGATGCGGTTTACAATAAAAAAAAACTCGACCATGGTGGGAGTCTCCCACCAAGCTTTGTTCTAAGAAGGTTCCGTGCTTCGAACCCGGGTTGGGACGGGAGAAGCTTGGCAGATGTGGTTTACAATACATTACCAGTAATAATTGGAGCACAGAAAGAATTTATACCTTGTTCAAAAACTTGTCCAGATCTTCAGCTGTCTGTTTTATCTCTCCACTACGTGATGTTTGAACTTCCTTTGCCATTTCTTTTGCTGTATCTTGCAAAAATTTTGCATATTCCATCCTTGCTTTTAGTTTCCTTTTCAATGCTTCCTGCACAGGAAAATGAAACATGTCCTTGATCTAATCTATGATAATATCTGTATTTACGATACAAATGGCACAGGAAATCTGATTCAAAGATGCAAAAATGATTAATATACTGCAACAAGAGAGACAGTAGGGTAAGCTGCTCCATGGAACTAACATACTGGTACCACATGTGTGAAAGTTAGTTTCATACATTATCGGTAGCATTCTGCTGCATAGCATTCTGCTGCAGAGAAATGTAACACCAAACCAATATAATCTCAGGTACTTAAAACCAGTCAAACACATACCTCTTCTTTCATTTTGTCCTGGAAAGTAGATGGCAGCATGTTTGGAAATAACTTGAGGAACACTGGCAGTAAGAATTCCATGAAAGGGACAATGATGAACACAGCAAATGGAACCAGCCTGAAGATATCAGCTGTTGTGCGTGTTAGCTGTTGCCTCTCTCTTCTAGAAAGGCTTTTTCCACTAGCAAGTTTCACCAGCAATCTTGATGAGATCCTAACATCCGCCCAGAGTAATTTTGTCCCTAACCAATAATGCTGTAGTGTAGAAACAAATTCATCCTTCCAATGCTTAAGCTTTGCAGCCCAATCAGCCCTTGACAACCAAAAATGTAAAGTTTCTCAAGTTAAGAAAGAAACAAACCAATCATTCTTCTTATATCTATGCATTTAGGTACAAAAGAAAAGAACTGAGACCTGCTCATTGAAGCAACAGCTCGCAGAGCAGGGCCAATACCCAGAAGCCTTGCCCAGAATTTTTGTATAACTGATTGGCTAGCCTTCAGAGGTTCTGGTACCTGCTTAGCTTTGGCTTTGGCTTTTGCAGTGCTAAGACCTTCGACAGCCTGATCACATTCTTCTGGGGATGCCTCTTTCTTCTTTGTATTTTGCTTTTGATCCTCACTATGTTCATCATCGATGCCCAGTTTAGGTTGCCCTGCAGTTGCAGTTGATGATGTGCGGAGTGACTGCAGCATAGATCTAGCTCCCAATGGCAACCCAAAGTCATTCTTTCCTATTCCATAATAAGAAAGAGTTATCCCATGAGCTGGGCGTCGCAGAAACCCATTAGCAAGACCTGCCAAGTTCCTCTTGGCCAAATTAACACTATATTGCTCCTTCTCGGATTTTGAATCCCTAGAGAATTGCTCCAGAAATTGGCATGCTATTCTTGGCTCAACCTCCAATCCAATTCTTCCATATTGGAAGGTAGAGGAGGAAGATGAGAGGATAGGTGTGTTCACATGATCCAACAGATATTTCCTTCTCCTAGTGATTGCTCGTGAAGCCATCTTCTCACTTTCCAGGTGGGAAGACCAAGTTCATGCCCTTCAGGGCAGAAATCCAATTGTTCAAACAGAAGTTTAAGTTTGATTATCCACATAAAGGAAGAAAATAGAGGCAAAGAGCAAAGATGCACAGTGAAAACAAGAGTTTGATAATTCCAAAACAGACAAAAGTCAATTCCTTTCAAGGAATCCTAGGATGTAGCACCAATAAAACAGTTCTCCCGAATTTTCTGAAAAAAAATCATTATTAAAAAACACAAAACGGTAATGCATAAATTTCCACATATAAAGCAACTAGCAATTAATTTTTTACACCCAAATTCAGTTGCTCAAGCCATATGAAGAACCACTAGTCTCAGGTTCTTAGTTCTGATATAGTGTGATTAGTCCAATCTTGGCATAGTCCGTCCAATCAAATAGGCATTATAAGCAACTTTACAATGTCATTTTATTTTTTGAAGCATGTGTGATCTGAGAATTTAGTGCATGTAATCCTCAGCTGGACAAGCATCTAGAGTCTTTTCTTAGATGCTGGTAAGAAGATAAATAAGAATCATCCTTATTCTCTGTCTCAACTGTCTAGTTTGATCAAACTATCGTTGACAGTGATGCACCTTTGATACAGGATTATGAATGAATCATGGGTACATACGAAACCAAACTTGGCACAATGCACTTCTCTAACATTTTGCGAATAACTGTAACAGATGGACCAGAAATCTGTAGCTAATCATCCCAAGCAATTCCTACTTCACTTCAACAAAATCCTTTCTATTTTGCCAAATTTTCATGTGTTTATTTTAATTCAACGAGGAATCTCAATATTATCCATATATCAACAGAAAAACTACACATATATGTAAGGAGGTGACAGTTCAGATCAATGTATTCTCACACTTTTTTTCCACAACGGGTATCCCCGAATTTCATTCCCATATGACAACGAAATTACAAAGTTTTTAGCAGTCACTGTCTGTCTGAACCCGAGCCGGGACTCTCCCTCTAGCCCATACCCAACTGAGCAATTGCTACACAGAGGGCAACAACAGCCCAGTTGCCCAAAAGCACACAGCAGTCTCCAATCGAACCTACAGCAGGTAAAAAAAAGACTATCCACCAAAATACTTCCCAAGCTCCACAGAAAGCACCAGCTTTTCTATTTACAACATTTCTAGAAAAACTACCACAGACAGAATGCCTAACAGCTTCTCACACTTTTACAACAGTTCAATTAACATTCTTCACAGAACTACCACAGAATGCTTTTCTGAAATCCATTCTTCATAATTGAGGGGCAAGGTCAAGTAAACGGTCAATACCCCCAATTAACATCATTCATCAGTCACCACAGTACAGTTTATGTGCAAGCAAAGGATGGATGGAGGTGACCCCGAAATGCCCAAAACTCAACGATCGCCAGCACCGAAAAAAAAAAATCCCCCTAAAAATCGCAAAAAAATAATTATAAAAAACAATGAGCAGCGCGCGCGGTGTCACTAGTTCATGATCGCGCTGATCAACCCCATCCCTGGTCCATCACCAAACACTGAACGAATCGGAGAGCAAACTCCACTCGCACCAAACAGAACCAAAAATCAATGCCAGCCAAAATAATCAGGGAGGGAAAGGATCGCCTCAAGCGACGGCGGGGGAGCTCACCGGGCGAGGGACGCGGCGCCGACCGGAGGCGGGTGGACTGGCTGGCCCGGCGAGCTGCGATGGGTAGGGTTTAGGGCTTTGGATGAGGGGAAAGGAGGGAGGAGAGGGGAAGGGGAAGAGAGGAGGATGCAGAGACACAGGAGGGAGGGACTGGAGTCAGGGAGAACTGGAGAAGCAGCCGTGTGGAGGAAGAAAGGTGGTGTTTAGGGCTTTAGATGCCAAATTTCACTCCCAAATTTATTATGAAAAAGAAGATTCTCCATCACATCAAAATATCATAACATGCATATAATACTAAATATAGATGAAATCAAAAACTAATTACACAGTTTGCCAAATTTCACTCCCAAATTTACTATGCAAAAGAAGATTCCCCATCACATCAAAATGTCATAACATGCATGGAGTACTAAATGTAGATGAAATCAAAAACTAATTGCACAGTTTTGTTGTGCTCTGCGAGACGAACATTTTGAGCATAATTAATCAATTTTGGACAATTTTCACCAAATACAAACGAAATGTTACAGTGGCGCAATGATTACGAAGTGACATCGTACTCCCAAATTCAACCTCCCAATTCTAACATCTAAGTTTAGATGGAGAATTGGGAGGTTGAATTTGGGAGTTGAATGTCTCTTCGTAATCATTGCGTCACTGTAGCATTTTCGTTTGTATGTGCAAAAAATTGTCCAAAAATTTGATTAATTAGGCTCAAAATAGTCATCTCGCAGAGTACAACAAAACTGTGCAATTAGTTTTTGATTTCATCTACATTTAGTACTCCATGCATGTTACGACATTTTGATGTGATGGAGAATCTTCTTTTTGCATAGTGTATTTAGGAGTTGCTTTTTGGCAACTTTTAGAACTAAACGCGGCCAAAGAAAATGAAGGGACAGTGGCCGCAAGCCGCCGCACTGTCTGGCCGTGTGATCGAACTAACCGAACGTTTTGAACGGAAAGTTATCGAACTGCGACCAAACTTTTCAGGTTTCACTCGACTCCGGCTGTGTTCAGTTCCAAAAAAAGAGAGGGAAAAAGGGTAAAAAAGTCACATCGGACACTGTAGTGTACTGTAGCATTTTTCGTTTGTTTGTGGTAAACATTGTCCTATCATGATCTAACTAGGCTCAAAAGATTCGTCTCGTCGTGTACATCAAAACCATGTAACTAGTTTTTTCATTTACCTACGTTTAGTACTCCATGCATGAAGAGAGATTTGATGTGATAGGTGAATAGTGAAGTTTGGAGAGAGAATTTTGAAGAGTTTTTGGAACTAAACACAGCCTCCAATTGGACGTCCTTGTTTCAAATTTCAAAATTGCAAATTAGAATTTTGGAGATGTTCTCGCGAAAGCAATTCCAAACGTGGAGACGTATAAAAAGCACGTGGGGTCGTGGACTGACATTTTGAAAACTCGCCAGGAATCCTGAATCCTGAGACGTGGCGGCGCATACCATTCTACTGACTTGCCATTGGCTGCCCTGCCCAGATGGCAAAATCCCGGGCGGGCACCCGTGACACTCGTGAGGCGTGAGCTGCGAACTTGGCTGTGGCTGTGTTTAGTTTCCCAAACTTCCCAAAAATTCTCTCTCCAAACTTCACTATTCATCTATGACATCAAATCGCATCAAATTTCTCTCCTCATGCATGGAGCACTAAACGTGGGTAAATAAAAAAAAAACTAATTACATGGTTTTGATGTACACGAGGCGAGACGAATCTTTTAAGCCTAGTTAGGTCATGGAATGACAATGTTTACCACAAACAAACGAAAAGTGCTACAGTGCGCTACAGTGTCCGTGTGACATTTTCACCAAACTTTCTCTTCCTCTTTTTGGAACTAAACACACCTTTCTCTTCCTCTTTTTGGAACTAAACACACCCTGTGTTTTTTTAGAAAAAGAAGAAGAGAAAGTTTGGTGAAAATGTCATATCGGACACTGTAGTGTACTTTTCGTTTGTTTGTGGTAAACATTGTCCTACCATGACTTAACTAGGCTGAAAAGATTCGTCTCGCCGTGTACATCAAAACTATGTACTTAGTTTTTTTATTTACCCACGTTCAGTGTTCCATGCATGAAGAGAGAGATTTGATGTGATTTAATGTGATAGATGGATAGTGAAGTTTGGAGAGAAAATTTTTGAGAAAGTTGAGGAACTAAACACAGCCCTTGTCGCGTCGCTTTGCTCGCTGAAAGTGCGGCATATTTCTCAGGCATATGCTTCATCTCCTCTTTCAACACAAACACAAGTAGTCAAGTACACAACCTCTCAGAGAGAATTTTTGAAAGTTTGGTGATGGGATGTGGAACTGTTTGGCCCAGTAGGAGTAGAATTTACAACGTTCAACATGGCGTAGGAGTTCAGGAAAGGAAGTGGCACGTACTGAATGTTCAGAAAATTAATACACTGTTCAGTGTTCCCGTTTGGAAGAAGATAGCTCAAGAGAAATTCGGCCGGAGGCATAAGCCTAGATACAGCCATTGCGGGCTACAAACTGTACTCTACTTTTGGACGAGTATATATAGAACCTGAAAAGCAACAAGCCAACAACGGCTTCTATTCCGTAACTCGTACGATTTTTCGCTCGTGTTTACTCACATTTGCTATGGAGGGAGGAAATCTTTGACGAAGGCGGACGGCCTCGCAGAACTTTGCAGCTATCTTTCTCCAGATTGTTTCCTGCGTCAGGTAAAACGCGAGAGTATGAGACCCACGGCAGGACAGATTACGAGGCCGAATCAATTAGCCATTTAAAATCAGCCAGAGATGTACCATGGAAGCTTGAAGTTGTCTCTCCAGCGACCCTGCTTAGCACAGCTTGCGTGTATCTTGTTCAGCCGCACAATTATCTCCGCGAACGTTGGCCTGACGGAAGGCGTTGGATCCCAGCATTCTTGAATCAGACTGCAGCATGCCAAAGAAACATCGTGAGCAGCCAAATGGCAGGACGCTGTGCAAATATCCACTGTGAGCAACCATGAGCCCAGTTATTGCATTCTGCTAGGGTGGATGAGTCGGTGACATGTAAACTTGCTTTGATCAAGCAAAAGCAAAGCTAAAGCGTGTGATTTACTCACTCTTTCACATCGCTGGGATAGTATTTGGGCTTATTCTTGAATTGTGGTCTCAACCCCTCCAAACAAATCATCTTAGCCGCTTCCTCTTGTGGCTTCGGGTGGAAAGCAGGGGTTCCTTCGACCATCTGAACCATCAATAGAACATGAAAGTAATGTAAGCGTAGAAATTGCGAAGTCAGCTAAGAAATTTCTGCTTATTTGAATGATGCATTGTCCTAGATGCAACAAATAATTCTCCTGGATTCTTTAGATTGAATAATTTTGTGTACCTCATAAAGAATGAAACCAAATGCAAATACATCTACACTTCTGTCAAATGGTTCATTTCTGTAGATCTCTGGAGCAGTGTATACACCTGCGCATATTGGGAAAATAATATAATGTATCAGCAACACTACAACACATGGAGCTACCAAACAACATATATTTTTCCATTCTCTTAGGGGGAATGAAAATAAAAGGAAAAAAACGCAGCACTAGTTAGTATGGTTGTATAACAAACAGATGACGTTTTGGACATGTAATGTGTGCCTTGACCATTATTTTCTATCATAATATATTTATAAAATCTAACAAATTTATGAGACTGAAATATCTTTCAAGACAAACCTATACATGTTGCTTTCCTGTTATGAAACCTAATATGCTAAATGTTATTGGCAGCCGACATTTCACAAGTTTGAGCAGACTTTGCCCAAGCATCAAGTATTTCTAACTGGAGGGCATAAAAGAAACTTGAAATGAAATTGATTATAGGAACAAACTAATAACACATCGCAAAGAAGGCACTAACAAAACTCATGGACTTCATTTCGACAGCGATGTCATAGTAAATTAAAAGGACTGATTAGAAGGACGATACCAGGATCATAGGATATGGATTGGAGTAAATTTTCCAAGATAATGACAACTAGGTCCATAGAAAAATCTAGGAGTTTTTTTTTTGGCACAAGCAAAATCCATTTGGATAAGTACAACATACTGTCTAATTGTGTCATTGGCTGAGCCATCTGTAGTTTATCTTCAGAGACTTTGATCAAATTCAGTGATCCACAACCGGCCACCTTAAGTTGTCCTTCATCGTCCTGCACAATGTTTCTGCAACCTTACAAAAGTATCATATCGTACAGTGTACATGAAGCCATTTATATTTAAAGTATTCAACAAATTCAAGGATGAAATAATGCTTAATAAGCTTACTTTGGTGACAAATTTCCATGAATGATTGGCTCAGGCTTGCACTCGTGTAGATAATTCAGTCCCCTAAACAAGAAGAAAGAAATATTGAAGAAACTTTTTTTTTCAGTTCAATGGTAGAGCTAGCAGAAACGAGTTTGATAGTGTTATTTCAATTGTACTCAACTGAAACAACACAAAATTTAAATCTGAGAAAACACATCTATACTGCCACAACTAAAGAAAACTATCCTGCCATTCTGATCAATAAGCCAGAAAAGAGTATCTTATTTCCAGGTGAGTAATGAGTATCTTGTGTGCTTCAGTTAACAGTTTGCAAGGTAAATAGAACTTCAATAAAAGGGCAAATATATACTGAAAAAGATAAATGCCATGAGTACTCACACACCTCGCAATGTCAAGAGCAAATCTTATAGCTTTGTGAGACTTCAGGCGACCTTTGATCTCAAGGTAACTGGCTAAATCACCCTAATCAGTAATCAGAAAAAAAAAATAGATACAGTCGTCAATAACAAAGGAGTCATAGGGAATATGCGTTTTAAGAGAGCTACTTCAAAGAGAATGGCTTTGCAAATGATTAAAACCGAATACATGGGCATCTGTCTTAAACCAGTCATAGTCACTTACTTTCTGATGGTACTCAGAAACAATCATCATCGGTACATTTTGTGTGACTGCTCCCACAAATTGGACCACATTGGGATGCCGTGCTTTTTCAAGTAAGGTGAGCTCGTGTTTGAATGCATTTCTGAATTGACATAATAATGGAACTTAGAATATTGCATGGAAAAAACAGGAAGATCAAAAGTTAATTGATAGGTTAATTACTATGAAAAAAATAAAAAATAGCAATGCTTCAGATTCCTTTAGGTTATTTACAGAATAATTATATGGAAAACTCTTGTAGTTTCAGTTACTAAACCTGATGAATAACAAGCCTGAATACGCGCTATACAGCCAAAGTCACGAATTTGGACATGCATCCCTAATTAAAAACTCCAATCTACTGAAAATGCAGTGCATATGAAAGGTAGTTTCAGGGAATGAATTTGAAGGAATAAATCATGGTAGTGATTATTCAATGCCATTTGACACAAAGCAATGTATGAAAGAATGAACATTTGTAATTAATTTCGAAGGTTACTATCATGGATGGCAGCTATTACATGCTATCTGCATCTGAGAAGCTGTCTTTGTCAAGTATCTTAACAAACACCTTTGAGCCATACCATTTCGCCAGATAGGTACCCTGTAAAAACAGTATGTCAAGTAGCACTGTCAAAATTTTCTGCAAAGCTTAATTTATAGCAAATGTATAGAGAAGACATAAACCATAATTAATTAAATGTAACACATAGATTGAGAATAAATAGATTTGAAATTATGTGGAACTGTGGAAGTAAAACCTAGTGGAAGTTGATAAATACCAAAACCCAAAGTTTGTGAAAACAAGAACAGAGCAAAGTGAAGAATAAATGGAGAAAGTTGATAAAAAAACACATGCCTTTGTGACCTCCTCCCCTCTTCGGAACTCAAGTTCAAGGGGGTTCAGTTCATACTCTGGAACCTCTTTAGGATTTGACACGGCCATTGGAGTCTTTTTGGTTTTCTAGGGAGTAGAACAAGCACATGTTAAATGTACATATCCGTGAAAGCCGCATAAGAGGAATAACTACAAATTTTTGTGCAAGTGAAATATAGTACCGGAATTTTTGCTCCTCTTGCCCTCAGAAGGTTATATACTTCAAAATGGCCGTAATGTTTCGCGTCTCCTGCTGGCTGAAAATCGTGCACAAAAATGAAGTCAAGCAGAGATCAAGTTTAGTTGATAAGTACTTCCTCCTATCATACAGGTCTAATCAAACTCACTGCCTACTCTCTATCGATACCCAGCTCCACAGGCTGAACCGTAAAGTTCGCTCCATTAGCGTTGCATTGATCTAACATTGCTTTGTAGCTGAACTTAGTACGAACTGAAGTACACTGAAACTAAAAGGTCTGTGTATGCATTGGCTCCGGTTCAGAGAGCTGAACAGGACGCCACAGCTAGAACGATCGCGTCGAATGCGTCATGCGTGGAAGAGGAACAGAGGGCTAGTAATGACTACTAATGAAGTGGCGGTACAGTTGACGCACCGTGCTTCCCCAGCGGTCGCGGGCGTTGATGTTGGCCTTCCAGTCGAGCAGCAGGCGCACGACCTCCCCCTGGCCCTCGCAGGCGGCGATGTGCAGCGCCGTGCGGCCGTCGAGGTCGATGCTGTCGACGTCCACCCCGCTCCTGAGCAGCTCCTCCACCCCGCCGGCGTCCCCCTGGCACGCCGCGAAGAGCAGCCGCATGGTGGCGTCCAGGTTCTCCGGCACCGCGAGCTGCTGGTGCGCCGACGACCCGTCCGGCCCGCCCCGCGGCGTCGGGTCGAGCGACGACTGCCTCGCGATCGCGAACCGCGTCGGCCCGGCCCCCGCCCCCGCCCCCGGCCCGCCGCGCCGCGGCGTGTGCGGGTCCAGCGACAGCTGGCGCCACAGCCGCGCCGCCCCCGACGACAGCTGCCGCGAGATGGTCCGCGTCATCTTCTTCGCCGGCCCGTCCATCGCTCGCCGACCCGGCCTCCGCCACCGACCTGGGACCGCGGTGAGGAGAGAATCCGCTGGGGCTCGGGGTGGTGTGCCGCCGTGCCGGTGCGCGTGGGATCTCGCGACCGCGCGGCGCGAGGGGTGGGTGCTTTTGGCGATTGGGGGCGGATGATTGGGCGTCGGCGATGATGCCCTGCTTCCGAATAGTTATAGTTAACCAATTGGGCGACGACTCACTCGATCGAGGCCAGCAGTCCAAATTTTTATATGCAGATGCAGCGCTGTGTGTTGGTTGTACTCCTACTGGGACTCTTTTTTTTCTTGATCGAACCGCACAAGATAGTGCGTGTTTCATTGATATAGCAGAAAATACAAGACTATAGCCCTGGGAGGCCATAGACAGGAAAAAAGAAAAGAAAGAAGAAAAAACTACTATACTCGCCCGGTTGGATTGGGACGTCAACGCGGGGTACCACTCACAACCCCTCACGACCGGCGTAGTCATCAACACCCACAGGCGACAGCGAAGAAAAACCGCAGCTCCCACCCACATACCACGCCCTTACAATCATCAAAACTTCGACATGATCCGGTGCCGGTAGAGAAACAAAGGAGGCAGACGCCTTCGTTGGACGTTGCAACAATACAGGACCTATCCGACGGGATGAAAAACACCGAGCTCGAGCAATAAACAACGCGCGGGGGCCTCGCCTCATCCGCCGTTGGACGCCTCTCTCGTGCGCGGGGGCCTCGCCACATCCGCCACAACTCAATGCTCCGAGCTCGTTCCTTGTGTTGCCGTCGAGATAGCGAGTATGATTGCCCTCCCTCCAGAGAACCTTCCCAAACAACCGAACCGCCGCCGTGATTCGACTTCATCACGTAGCTCCCTCGCGCACAGAGTCGTTGCCTTCCAACCGGCAGACCAAGGTTGTCGCCTGTGCCGTCTTCTGACGTTGTACCGCACCGGATAGGTTCAGCCATGCCGAAACAAACCGCCACGATCCGCTACAGGCCAAGCCGTCTTGCGACGACCCATGGTCACCAATAGGAAAGTAGACATCTCGGCTTGAGGAGGCCAGCACCCATTCGAGCACCTCACGATGGTATTGTCAGCACGGTTGATGCCTGTCAACGGAACAGTGGGCCGCTCATGCTACCAGCCGCGGTATCTCTAGAGACGACGCCTCCAAGGAGGGGATGACGCCAATAGCGCCACCGTCGCTCGTCCAGAAGCTGGACAGGGCTTTCACCCAGAGATGGTATGCAGCAGGGCTGTGGCTCCATAATGACGTCCCCGTGGGACACTAGCATGATTAGTGCGAGCAAGCGCCGTGGGAAAAATTTCCAAGAGCTCGGAGCTCATGTTTCATTTCCTCCAAAAGTACAGGCGTGCGAGCCTTTCCTCTGGAAATTTTCTCTTGAATTCCTTCGTTCCAAACACGTCCACCCTCTTCCGTTCCTATGGAATGGAAACCTTTGTTTTTCCTACGTTCCAAACGAGGCCTACATATATGCTTTTTTGCTTCATCAACCAGGAGAGGAGGAGAGGAAGCAGCAGAAGATGTCCAGCCATCATCAACGAGCTGAGCATCAAAGAAGATGCAGAAGAAACATAATTTACCCGTCAGGAATTGCGACGTGCACTCCCAAGGGATACTATACATGCAGTCTTATCCTACTATGTGTTGCTTTACAGCCCAAAGGGATAGTGATCCGTGGCTGCGTTATTGCGGCGAGCTTATTCCTTCTCTGCTGGTGCCTGGTACTAACCAACCCTAGAGCGTGGTTGTGGACATATATAAAGACGGAAATGCTTTTGACCTTTCGGAGAGAATCTATCGGGAGTCCATTTCGTCCTGCACAACACAGTCAACTGTCAAGCACGAGAAAGAAAGAGGACCAAAGTTTTCCAAACGTCATCTTCGGGCTCGTACAAACGCACACAAAAAAGAACTAAATTTAGTGAACAAGATCGCTGTACACGTTCCATGCAGGGCCACAATTCAAGTATCGCGCCATTTTTGTTACTGGCTGGCTCCTTCCTACTAGTACTAATAAAGTTTTGCTTTTATTTCGCCAGAGGGATATATGATGATAACTCATTCTCCTTCCATGCATGAAATAAATTTGGCTCGACGAAACTGTGAAAAAAAATACCAGCGACCAAACAGTGTACTGATACCTCCATCAGCAAGTTTAAAGCAAAAAATCTGCAGTATTTATTTAATCTACGGATCATGGTCTGGAGGACAATATATAATATGTTTGCCTTTGGAGTGGACCAGCAAGAAAAAGAGAGATGGGAGAATATTAAACTGTAAACTTGGAGCGCTTCCTTTGAAATACTTAGGAATTCCAATTTCAGATAAAAGGCTTGGAATCAGTTCCTTGTTTGGACTTAAGGAGAAAATGACTAAGAAGCTTGACCCACGGAGGGGCAAGCATATGTCTTCTGGGGACAGACTAATTCTTTCTAATTCATGTTTGTCCAGCTTACCCATATATATGATGGGTGTAGGGAAACGAAGGATGCTACGCTAGCACACACAAAACTCGTTCACCCATAAAAGGAACAGCAGCAGTTATAGATCACAGATTGTTACCACTAGACGCGCAGTTGCAGCGGAAGCCGTCTCGATGTAGACGAACACGTCGAAGTGGCAGTGCAGTGCAGTTGCTTACGTCCGTCTGGTCCTGCACGTGCGGTTCGTCCTTGTGCTCCAAGCGCAGCACCTCCGAGGTATCCACACGTACGAGGATTGAAACGTCGCGCACCGGACTGCTAGGTCCGCGAGCACGATGCTGCCCGACGGCAACCTCAGGACGCTGCAGAAGAAGGGCAACGTGAACAAGGACAAGTTCTCCAAGGTGATGTGGTACGCGGTGACCAACTACCGGACATGGATCTTCGTGCTCCTCTACGGCTACTGCATGGGCGTCGAGCTCACCACCGACAACGTCATCGCCGAGTACATGTACGACCGCTTCGACCTCGACCTCCGCGTCGCCGGCACCATCGCCGCCTGCTTCGGCATGGCCAACATCGTGGCGAGGCCCATGGGCGGCATCCTCTCCGACATGGGCGCGCGCTACTGGGGCTGTCTCTTATACACATCTAGATGTGTATAAGAGACAGC
>OAMR01000528.1:928529-942351 GCA_900205405.1 Echinochloa crus-galli
AGAAGAGGGGAGAGACGGCGGCGCTCACTTTGGGTCGGCGGTGTAGTCGTAGCAGGCGCGGGGAAGACTCGCGGTACTCTCCTGGTGCTCGCGCTCCCTCGAGCAGCTCCGCTCCGGCGTCGCCTTGGCGTCCCCTCGGTCGGCGGCGGCGTGGGGAAAAAGGATCGGCTCCTCCTAGACTCGTCCTTGCTCCTCCTCTTCCTTCCCCAACCCTTCCTGCTTCCACTCCTCTCGCCCTCTCGGATCGCTGGCTAGCGGAAACCCCAAAGGGGCGGCAGCGCTCGGGGGGAAAGCGGTGCTGTGGCGGTGGTTTTATAGGGGCTCGCTAGGGTTGCGGATGGCACGGACGGCGAGATGCGGCGAAATGTAACAACCCTAAAATTTCCTTAGGATTTGTTGAATGCAAATATGAGGATTTAAAAATTTCTGGTGGAATTGTTGTGCATGCAAACAAACATATAAGGTTGCTCTCTATTTTGCTCCCTTTGCTCCCAGCCGAACCCCTCCGTGGGCCTAAAGTTAAACTTTAAGTCCACTCGTGCACCCTGAACTTTTCCGGCCCATCCACTTTTGGCCCAACAGCAACCCAGCCGCGTTTTTCTTTTTCAATTAACTGCGCTGATAGGCCGGCCCCACCTGTCACTGACTGCCTTAGGTTGACATGTGGGCCCGCTGACCCCACTGACCCGTTGACCGTTGGCTGGTCAACGTTGACCAAGTCAATGCTGACATCATCCGGGCCCACGATGACGTCAGCAAAGCCGGGCCCACTGATGACGTCATGCTGACGTCAGCAGTGATGACGTGGCACGCCCTGGTGCTGCCACGTGTCCCAGTGTGACTGATTTTCTTTTTCGGAAATTATTTAATATTTTCAGAAAATTATTTAAACTTCGAAAATTAATAATAAATCAACCGTAGCTCAGAAAAATATGAAACCAGTTTCTATATTTTTCTAAAATCATGACCTACACGTTAGTGTAGAGTTTGGTGTTGTTTGGGTCTTCTCGCTTCGCAGTTTTGGTGTTTCTTTGCTAGTAGCCGCGCCTTATTTTATTTTTCCGCAACCGCGACTCTAGGAGCTCCGGAGAACCTGGAGGAGCCGGACTACCCCGACAACTGCCTTGAAGAGGACAAAGAAGCTTGCCCAGGTTCACACCCAACCAATCCCTGAAATACCTATTAGTCATGCTATTAGAATGCTAGCGCTTTACTTTAATCGCATAATGAACCTGCACTGCCTTTGTTATTATCCTGTTACCTTGATATCCTATTATCCACTGAGTATTAAATGCTATGCTGTGCATGTGTTGGGATGGTTGTGATTGATCCTCTTGGCATGAGTTGTGGGAGGTTTGGAAGGAGTAGTGCAGCTAGGCGGTGTAAGCGAGTAAATAACAACTCGATCGTTGATCGAGGTGCTGAGGGGCTGCACTCGGGCAGTCCCTATGGGGTACCTGTTGCGGGTACATGGTTACCGGTTACTTGGGGTTTGGTACTCGGTGAGTACCTGAGGAGTTTGGGCGGCAATACCTGTTATGGGTGCCGATTGCGGACCGTTGCGGCGGATCGCTTGTGATGCAGATACTCGCTTTACCGATAATTAAGGACCGAGTCGTGCCCCCACTTTGGACTTGGGAAATACCGTGCTCACCATCTACACAGTATGGGGAGGGTTCCAGCAAGCCTACTCTAGTGCGGCGCCGAGACTGTAGGAGAATCGAGCTTGATATGTGTAAGGGGGACTCGTTGCGGCGTACTCTCCCTGATTTACCACGGCCCCCGACTGGCCCCGGTGGGAAGGTTTCACGACCCTGGGGCAGATGTTAGATCGGATGTTTCCCGAGCCCAGGGAGACAGGATTGGCGCCGTTACTGTTTAGGGTCTTTGCTGTGGGCTGTGTCTCAGGTTGGTTGCGGACTACCCTTGCAGCCCGGATGGATTCCTGGAGTGCCACCTCTGCAGAGTGTAAACTATAACCGCTATGTTTTATATATGTCATGTACTGAATCTCTTATTGTTGTATGGATGAGATATTCTGCTGAAATGAGTTCTGTACGAGATAGCTGCTATTCCTGGGACTATCTCAAGGGTACAGGGAGTCGGATTCTTGTCGTTGAGAATCCGGTTCGTTTCAATTGGTATCAGAGCCATACTTGACCGTAGCGCGTAACCCATAGAATGGAAACCTAGGACAGAAGCTCTAACAGAGTCTCTCTGTTGACGTAAAATCTGCAGTTCACGCCAAGCACACAGCAAGCCGAATTAGCTAGCTTCACACGTGAACGTTTGAATCCAGAGCGCGCCAGTCAATTTTCCCTGAAACTAACAAAGGAAGGAAATGTTTGGATAAAAACCTGGAACGTGCCGGATGATATCCAGACAGTTCCACATTTACGGCTTTACAAAGCCAATTTTGATCGACATATAGCTACGAACAAGCTATCTGTCAGCAATTGAAGCATTCATTACATAATCGGCAAACAGCATGCAAAGGGGTGCACTGCCGATCGCACGACGTCATCGTGATGAAAGATCGGTATTTAATTAAATGATCACTGCAGTACGTAATCACGACCGATTAACAAGAATGAGGCATAATAAACGTGAACAACACGATCGTGAAGGGATTACCGAATACGGCTAAATAGCCAATTCGGGTTCCATGAAGAAGGAACGAACTTTGTCAACGATGATAGATCTATCAGATCGAATTCGAGCTCTAATCCACCGGATGATTAGTTCTAAAACGACCCAAAAACCTGCATCTACCGCATGATACCCAGCTCTGTCAAGATCCATACAAAATCAACAAGTTCGAACCTGCGATACGTATCAATCTAGATTTAATTCAAATTCGGCTATATAGAGGAACGTGATTTCATCGTGCAATGGATCAAAACCGAACCTTAATCAATCTAGATTGGGCAAAAGAGTGTTAATATGAATTAAACAATGGGTGGAATTGGAATCTGTGCTGTTCCTTAAATTTGGACGATATGAATTAAACGTAAAGTAAAACCCAAATAACACAAGGTAACTTAATGAATCTATTAGATCTTTGCCAAAATCTAATAGAGCCGATAACTCGCTTCAAGCTAAACCTTAGCCTAACGCATGACTCATGATTTAACAAAGAAGCCTTCTCATACCAAGCTTAAATCCACCGCATGATACTAAGCATGATACAAGGTTGTCGATACTTACGGAGGTCGACGGATCGATGGTTCCTCTCGAAGATTTCGACGACACGACTAAAGGACTCGAAAAGGTGGCGCAAGGCCAGTTTCCAATGCAGCAGCATGAATGCAACAAAAATAGTTTCTATACCATTGTTGCATTCATGCCGCTGCATTATTTTTGTATTGCTTGTGATTCAAACAAGAATTCAAATTTATTTAAATTCGAATTTGAATCACTTTGTTTGGAGCTCTAGAAAAGTTGTTAGGCCCTGAGTTCGTTTTTGCTCCCTGAACTTTCCCCGGCTCGCTTCCGCTCCCTTCTCTCTCTCCAGTGCGCGGCCCAGCCCGCCACCTCCTCTCTTCTTCCCCGCAACGGCCTAGCCGAGCAAGCCCCTCTCCCTCTCCAGCCGAGGTCCACAACTCCCCCCTGAACTCTCGTCCGTCCGTCCTCGTCCCTCCGACTTTCCCCCAGCCCTCGCTGTGCCCCCAGCCACCGACAGATGGACCCCACCTGTCGGGTCCATCCCCTACCTCCGACCACCGAGCTCAATCAAGCTCGGCCTGCACCGCCGTCTCGGCCCAAGGCCTGAGCCACCTCCTAGCGCCTGTGGCCCCTCCCCGCGCTTGCCGCGAAGCTTCCTCCTGCCCCTCCTTCCTTCTACGCCGTGCGCTCGGTCTAGGAAATCGATCTCCCGCGCACGGAAAGCTACCACCGCCCCCGCCCGCCAAGGACCCCCGGGGCCACCTCTAGCTCGGCTCCATGGTCGCACGAACCCTCCCCGAAGTTTCCCCTACCCACCCTTCCTTTCCTGGACCTGCTCCCCGCTTGGAAACCGCGACCCCTCTATGGAAGGGGATCACCGGCCACCGCAAGCCATGGCGTGGCTCGCACGCCGCAGCCCCCACCCCTGTGGGCTATAAAACCCAGCCACCAGGACCCCCAACCCTCACCCATCCTCCGCCCAAGCCAATTCCGAGCCGCAGCGCCCCTCCTCCCTCGCCTCGCAGCGCCGACGAGCTTGGAGCTCACCGCCGCGCCATCGATCTCCGCCCGGGGTTGCGGACCGCCCCACTTGACCTCGCCACGTGCTTTGCGCATCGGTAAGGATCGCCCCGAGCACTTCCCTGTTTGCTCTTGCGCCTCGGAACCCCGCCGCCCGTGCTCGCCGGCGCTAGCTTCCGCCGTCCGTCGTCATTGGCCGCCACCGGCGCTCGATCGACGACTTGAACCTCATGGATCGGTTCGCCGTGGCGTCCCGGTTCTGTAGAGCCCAACCGCACTCGAAACCTTGGCCTATAGCGCCTACTTGCCTTACTCCGGCGAGTCCCCGCCGCTCCCGCGGGCGGCGCCGCCGCGCCATTCTCCCCCTCCGGCAACCCCCCCCCCCCAGAACCAACCGCAGCCGTCCGATCCCAATCCAACCATCCAGAGCCGCCCGCACCCGAGTCAAACCTGACTCATACCGGTCAGCGCCGGAACACTTTGCTAAGGAGCCCTCCCCCTTTCTCGAAATTAACCCGCGGTCCAACCCAGTTCAAAAATAATTATATCTAGGTCCTGTTTTATTCATTTAGGCCCCTGCGTTTTTGAAAAATCGTGCCCGCCGTCCTGAGCAGTAGTTTTTATGCGTTAGCCCTCATAGTTATACACATAATTACGTATAGGTCCTCGTTTTCTTACAGATAGGTCCCTGGATCTTAAAAACTCCATAACTTTCACGTTTTAGCTCCGATTAGTGTGATTCTTGCGCTCATGTGTTCGTAGCAAAGCGTAGATTATTTCTAAAAACCTTTTTTGTACTGTTTTTACTGTTTGGTGTACTGTTTCTAATAGAATACCTTTGTTTGCATGTATTGGCTTGTGGATGCTTGTGTGTGGTGATTCGTGTCCAGTCGGTGAGCCGTTCGCGTTGGACTTTGAGAACGAGGATTTCCAGGAGCCGGAGCAGCAGCAGCAGCAGCCTTTTGAGGAAGGCAAGTTATAGCAATGGACAATCCTTGCTACCTACCCACCTTTGTACTACATTTATTTACATTCATGCATTTAAATTGATGTACCACTAAGGATATTCCTAGCTTTGATATTCCTGTTCCCTTGATTACCTTGGGTATTTGCATTATGGGTAGACTTTTGCTAGGCGCAGCTACTGTCACCTTTACTATTACTGTTAAACTTGATATAATGGTTCACTTCAACTTTAATGTTAAAATATGCTTTTTAGCAACATGGTTAAGGGAACTAGGGCGTCAGCTGCGTGCCAGGCCCTAGTGTCTCTCCGTAAGGACCGTTTCTTAAAGCGGAAACCCAGGAGCCTGTTGCCACCGCCAGAACTATAATGGCTCTGGTCTTGGTCAAGTAGCTTGTACGGCTCTAGATAGATAGTGGTTACCGATGGGCCGACGGCGTTTATGAGAAACATGGGTGAGAGTATGTCTTGATCCACCGAGGACGGGTGATCCGTCGGCTATGTCCCCGTGAGGCACAGTCCCGTGTGGGAGTCTCAGAGATTGAGAACTCCAATGTTCAGAGGATGAAGCGACCTGGGAAAGAGAGGAAGACCTCAAGGCCGCTTATCCACAACTCTTCACAGCCACATCCGAATCTCGAGGACGAGATCCATCTTAAGGGGGGTAGGTTTGTAACACCCAAAATACTCAAATTTAAAATTTTTGGCATTTAAATTAATTATTTAATGCTCTCACCTATTTTATAAAGGCTAAATAATAATTTTAGGAGCCTGTCGCCACCGCCAGAACTATAATGGCTCTGGTCTTGGACAAGTAGCTTGTACGTCTCTAGCTTGATAGTGGTTACCGACGGGCCGACGGTGTTGTGGGAGATAAGGTGCTGGGAGATAATGGCTCTGTGTTCCCGACCGCAGAGCATCTTTTGCCGATTACTTCGAAGAAGGCTTTCCTGCCGAATGGAATCTTCCTACCGAATCTGGCCCACTTGTCAGCCTCTCTCAGGTGCCAATTTTTGGTGTTAACACATGCCCCTTCAATTTCGGGATAAAAGATACTTTTATTTCGGAATTGACCATAAATACTCAGCGTTTCTAGGTCATCTCAGCTCAATCCCCGCTTTTCCATCTCTTAAATCTTTCGAAGCTTCGTCCAGATCCGAACCCTAGCTCATCAACTTCTTCAAGCTCCAATCTCTAAATGGCGGATCAAGATCAAGACCTCCGAGTAAATTTCACTCCCCTTAAGTTCATTCGGCATTACCTAACTTTGTCTTTTCTTTTTCTTTTGAATCGCTTTTTAAATATTCTCCTCGCCTTTTTCTGTTCTTGATAGGCCCTAGCTGCCGAACTCTTGATTCCCGTCGAGGAAAAAGCCACATCTTATTTCCTTGGGCCCGTAGGAATTTCAGATTCTTCTGAGCTCATTGCGGCCGAATCTCAAAGAATTCCTTTCAAAACTTCTCTGACAAAGCCTCACGAATGGCAAGATGCCTTCAAGAACTGGCCTTTGCCCCCAATCGCTGGATGGAGAAATTGGTACAAGAGAGTCTTTGATGACAAAAGCCCTCAAACCAAAAACTGGGATAATCTCCACATTTCCCATTGCTTAGAACTATCCTTGGCTGAAACACCCAGGAATGAAAGCCTCCTGTTTGCAGCCTGTCACTTCTGGTCCAATGGCGTAAATGCTTTTCTTTTTGGCCATGGACCAATGTCTCCCCCCTTGGCCGATGTCTACATGATGACCGGCCTGAACATTACGGAGCCCGTGCGTCCATACAAGTACAAAGGCTCCTCCAAGTAGACAGGAGTGAAGACAGGAGTTGGGTATAAGAGATATATCCAGAATTATATGTCTGACGGTCCTCTGTCCGATGTTGAGTACAGGGCCTTTCTGAACATGTGGCTGTGCAGATTCATCTTTTGTGGCAAAGCCAATGAGCCAACTCTGAATCACATTGTGATGGCTGAAGATTTGGCTGCTGGTACACTCATCCCTCTTGGGAAGTACCTGCTGGGAAGTGTCTATCATATGCTCCATCAGACCACTCGCCATCTGTTCATCCTTCTTTTATCTCATGGTGGCAAGAACTTCATGATCACACTTTCAACATGCCAATCCATCCTCTCTGCCTCGAGCTTATGCCTGATTATCAGCCAATTTCAGAGGTAATATGTTCACTCTTTATCTGCTCCAATAATAATATTCACTTGTTGATTCTAATTCTGTCATTTTGCAGGACATAGTACCTGCCCCTCTTGCCAGAACAATCTCCTACAAGATTGCAGGCCCAATATCTGCTTTGGGGCATCAATCCTCTACTTTGGCTCAATTGATGTCTAGGCAGGCTACTTTAGACCCCATTCTTGTCATGCCAACTTCTGCCAAGAGGAAGACCTCTTCTTTACCTGCCCCTTCAGTTGTGAAAAAGAAAAGAACAAGCAAAAAAGTTGCTCAGGTCAAAAAATCTCCTCTTTCAAGTGTAATGTACCTTTTATCTTGCTCATCTTCTATTTCTATGATCTCAGGTCCAGACACAGCAGGCAACAGCCATAGACTCTGCCGATGCTCCATCAACTGGTATAAATTTGCACCATCTCATTTATTTTTTTTACATCAGCATTTATCTCTTGCTAATTGCAGAGCAAACCCCAATGGAGCAAATTTTGGAGAGTTCTTCCCCTCACCAGGATTCAACTCTAGCTTCATCACCTCTTCAACTAGAAGCTGCACCTTCACCAAGAGATTCTCCAATCTCTCCTCAACATGGCATGCAAGATCCTGCTACTGAACCTGAGCAGCCTCCTTCTCCCACTCAGGAAATCAGAACAGAGGTAAATAAAGCCATCCAATCTTCTCAATTTCCCAATAAATCATTATTAATTCATCAAGAATTTTCTTTCAGGAAAAACCTGCTTCATCATCTAGCTACTCATTTGCTCTGGATGATTTAATCGCTGAATAAGGAGAAGAAACATCTTCTGGTCAAGCTCTATCAGAGGAAAACCAAGCAAAATTGAAAGAAATCCTCTCCTTGCTGCAGAAGGGCATTCAAGATCAAGTTAAGGATGCTGATCTCTTAAGAGATTTGCTTGAATCCATTGACCAATATCTTCCTGCTAATATCAAGGCTTCTTTAGGGCCAGTTTCCCAATTGGACAGTCATTTCGCTGCAGTGAAACAGGCTCTGAAGAATCAATCTGCTCAACCAGCTTTGGAACAAAGGAGAGCTTCAGCTAAGCAATCTGTAAAAGATCTGCATCTTCAAGCCCAGAGCAACAAAGAACTGCTAGCCAGACTGCAACCTGCTCTTGCACTGAAGAAAGCCAGAAAAGCTGAGCTAGAGGCCGAGCTGAGAAATTTATCAGCCGAAATTGAAGCTGATGAGAAGCAGATGGCCGAACTTCCCGAATTGGCAAAGAAAATTTGAAAGGAAGCTACAGCAGCCTTGAATGAAGAAAAGCAGCTCAAGACCAAACTTTCTGCTCTAGTCCAGACCCAAGAGGCTGACAAGAAGCTGTTGGAGGATATTAGTAATATGATATTGAATGCCAAAAATGTAATCTCCAAATACTTGGGTGTGTAACTGTGACAATCAATTCAATAGCCGAATGCTTTATATCTCTATACTTTTGCCATCTTTACTTCTGTTCTGACCCAATGTAAACGAGTCATTCGGCAATGCTGGCTCCAATAGTATCAATCCCGAAAGGCTAATCACGCACAACCGAATTTGGTCAAGCCGATTATGACATCAGCATGAATCCCAAACGACACCGAAACCGTTCAGTTTTGAGAACCCTTTCCACCTTCTGAATTTTTTGGGATACGCGCCACGATCTCTTCGTCAGTTCTATAAATAAAGATATCGAGTGCCGCTAGTCTCTCACCAAATCTTTTGCCTTCCTCGTCTTTGCCAGTTCGAGCTCTTCTTTTCCCCAAGCACAGTAAACCAAAGAAAACCCTAATGGCCAACGGAAGGCGACCGGCTGCTGATGAACCCGAAGGAAGCCGCGCTGGTGCTCACCGCAGGTGATGATTGTCTGCCTCTTCTTACTCTTCTCTCAAGATTTCGCCCATATTTCTGACAAATCCCTTTATCATTTCAGGCTAATCCAATGGAACCCCGTCGCTGCTCCGGCTGCGGCTCCAGCTGCGGTTCCAGCTGCGGCTCCAGCAACGCCCAAGGGGACACACCAGAGACTCGCCTTGGTGCAGTGGCAGGCCGCGTCGATGAGGTGGCCCTCCATGGCGTTCGTCTAGGTGCCGCCGTGGGTTTAGTCGCCATGTCGACACGGACCGGCACTGATTATTCCAGGATGCCGGTCGGCTTCGCCCATGGCAATCCGGAGGATATCGATGACATCGATGCCTCCGTAAATCGTCTCGAGGGCCATGGTGCTGCCATTGCCGATTCCATCCATCCCCAGTCTGTCTTGAACAGGCTTTTCCAGTAGTTTGTACTAGGGATTTATGACTTGTAATTTCGCAGATCGCGATGCTGAGCTCAATCGGCTGAAGGCACTGGTGGAGGAGCTGGCGAATAAGGTGAACGCCCAAGGGGACGCACCAGAGGCTCGCCTTGGTGTAGTGGCAGGCCGCATCGACGAGGTGGCCCTCCATGGCGTTCGTCTAGGTGCCGCCGTGGGTTTAGTTGCCATGTCGACACGCACCGGCACTGATTATTCCAGGATGCCGGTCGGCTTCGCCCATGGCAATCCGGAGGATATCGATGACATCGATGCCTCTGTAGATCGTCTCGAGGGCCATGGTGCTGCCATTGCCGATTCCATCCATCCTCAGTCTGTCTTGAACAGGCTTTTCCAGTAGTTTGTACTAGGAATTTTATGGAATTTCGGCAATAAAACTCATCTTTTGCAGTCCTTCTGTGATAAACTCGTTATTCTTGTGATGTAATTTGTGTGCACTAAGGGCAATACACTCTAGTATTGGCCATTTTCCCTTTTGTTGGAATTTTTTGCTCTAAGGCGGCTTCTTCCCGAATGCCGGCTATTTCTGTTATTCTTTGACATTAAATTCCTTCATCAGCGATCAATTTCGACACTAGGATAATATTTCTTTAAATATCTCCCGTTTATAGCGGCAGTAAATTCTTCTCCCAGCAAAGTTTTTAGGATATATGCATTGCCAGGCACGCAACGAACCACTCTGAAAGGTCCTTCCCAATTTGGGGACCATTTACCGAATGCACTATACTTAGTTCCAATCGGCAATAACGCTTTCCAAACCAAATCTCCTTCATCAAATTGCTTGACTTTCACTTTCTTGTTAGTAATATTTAGCAATCCCCATCTTATTTTTCTCAATATTTTCCAAAGCTTTGAGACGAATCATATGCAAATCCTCTAATCCGTCCATCATTAAATCATTGTAATCTTTAGAACTTAAATCCTTCTGCAATTTTATCCTCCTTGAATCTGATTGCACTTCCCATGGCAAAACAGCATGATGTCCATATACCAACTCATAAGGGGACGTTTTCGTAGACCCATGAGGAGCCATTCGGTAAGCCCACAAAGCTTCATTGAGTACCGAATGCCACTTCCTTGGCTTCTGATCAATTTTCTTTTGTATAATTTTAATCATAATTTTGTTAGAAGCCTCTGCCTATCCATTAGCTTGAGCATAATAAGGAGAAGAATTCAGCAATTTGATCCCCATACTTTAGATGTGTATAAGAGACAGAGTATGGCGTACCGTATTGACAAATTCAATCATATTCTCTGATGCCACCTTTCTCAATGGAATTGCCTCAACCCACTTAGTGAAATAATCTGTTGCTAAAAGTACAAACTTATGCCCCTTGCTCGATGGAGGATTTATTTGGCCAATCAAATCTATTCCCCATCCTCTGAATGGCCATGGCTTGATAATAGGATTAAGAGCTGATGCTGGAACTCTCTGAATATTTCCAAATTTTTGACAATCCTGACATCCCTTGTAATATTCAAAGCAATCTTCCAACATTGTCGGCCAATAATAACCAGTTGTTCTAATAACCCATTTCATTCGGTAAGCCGAGTGATGCGCTCCACACAATCCATCATGCACTTCACTTATTAACTTTTTTGCCTCTTCTTGATTCAAGCAACGTAATAATACCCCATCCAAGGACTTATAATATAAATCTTTATCAAGAAGAACAAACTTTATAGCTTTATACCTGAGCTTTCTAGAAACTTTTCGAGATGGATTTTCCAGATAATCAGCAATTTCTTTCCTCCAATCATCTTCTGCAAAATTACTTTCAAAAGCATACACATTGCTGGCAAATAAGTCTTGACTCTTCCTGCAACCCGATGCACTTTGAGCCAACCTGTTTGCTTCTTCATTATCTCCTCTAGGAATATGCTGTAGAATTACTGACTGAAAGCCCTTCAAGATTTGCTTGCACTCTTCATAATAATTCCTTAGGGTATCATTCTTGCACTCATATTCACCATTCAATTGTTTTATGACTAATTCTGAATCTCCAAAGATTTTGACTGCAATGGCCCTTGCCTCTTTCAAATATTGGAGCCCTTTGAGTAATGCCTCATACTCAGCTTGATTATTAGTAACAGTAGATTGAATGAGAATAGAAAACTCAAATACTTCTCCTTTGGGTGAAATTAATAAAATACCTGCTCCACCACCTTCGTCACATGAAGATCCATCAAAGAACAACACCCAAGGAGTAATTTCAAGCAAATGAATCGATGAATCACGATGTTCAGTAATAAAATCAGCAATAATCTGCCCCTTAACAGCCTTTGCCGATTCAAACCTCAACTCAAACTCAGATAAGGCCAAAATCCATTTGCCAATCCTTCCATTCAAAATTGGCATTGACAACATGTGCTTAATTACATCAAATTTTGAGTATACAACGCATTCGGCATTTAGCAAATAGTGCCGAAATCTTGTACATGAGTAATAAACACATAAACACATTATTATCACTAAGGGCAATACAATCTAGTATTGGCCATTTTTCCCTGTTGGAAATTTTTTGCTCTGAAGGCGGCTTCTTCCCGAATGCCGGCTATTTCCATTATTTCTAGCAATTTGTGTCTGAATCAACGATCAATCTCAATGCTAGGATAATATTTCTTCAAATATCTTCCATTTATAGCAGAAGCAAATTCTTCTCCCAATAATGTCTTCAAAATATATGCATTTCCAGGCACGCATCTAACCACTCTCTTTATCCAATGAATCATCAATAGTTCGGCAATATCCCTTTCAGGAGAAAACCACTTCTTCACCCAGCTATTCATTAGCTGTGGATGATCTAATTGCCGAACAAGGGGAAGAGACCTCTTCTGGTCAAACCTTATCAGAGGAGAATCAAGCAAAACTGAAAGAAATCCTCTCTTTTCTGCATAAGGACACTCGGGAACAAGTTACCAATGCTGATCTTTTAAGAGATTTGCTCGAATCAGTTGACCAAGATCTTCCTGCAGATATCAAGACTTCTTTAGATCCAATTTCCAGATTGGATGATCATTTTATCGCAGTGAAACAAGCTCTGAAGAATCAATCGGCTCAACCAGCCTTGGAGCAAAGGAGAACTTTGGTTAAGCAATCTGTAAAAGATCTGCATACTCAAGTCCAGAATGATAAGGAATTATTAACCAAACTGGTGACCATAAAGGTTCCTCCAAACAGACAGGAGTAAGAACAGGGGTTGGATACAAGAGATATATCCAGAATCATATGTCTGATGGTCCTCTGACTGATGTCGAATACAGAGCCTTCCTGAACATGTGGCTATGCAGATCAGTCTTTTGTGGCAAGGCCAATGAGCCAACCTTGAATCACATTGTGATGGCTGAAGAGCTGGCTGCTGGAAAAGTCATCCCACTTGGGAAATACCTCCTGGGAAGCGTCTATCATATGCTCAATCAAACCACCCACCTGATGCATACTAGTAAGAAAATCCCCTGTGTAAATGGTCCCTGGTGGTTTGTCCAAATGTGGCTGCAATTATACATGCACCAAATCGTTGCTATTGACCTCAACAGCCTATTAACTCAAATTGCTCAGCTTCATCACTTCCTGGCAATATTTCTTCCTGCACAACTTGATTAGCTGGAGCCATGAACTCATTCGGTAAGAAACATACCATACATGTAGGAGCCGAATGATTAGTTTCATCAGGTTTTTCTTTTCTACGCCACACTGATTTCATCATTAGTTTCATCAAGTTTTTCTTTTCTACGCCACACTGATTTCCTCCTAGTCCCTGCTTGTTTCAATTCTTGATTTCTCAAGCGTTGTACCCTTCTCTTTTGGCTCTTCCTCAAACCAGGTGGGCACCACTGTCCCTTTTGCCATGCATAGCCATGACCATCTTCATCTTCTTCACGATCAATCCACCTGTGATCAGCATACTTCTTCCTCGGTTGATCATCATTCTCATATGTCTCAGAACGCCGATCATCACTAGGATGTATCCTGCCAATTCTTTCATGGACAGATCGGCGATTGACAGTATCTTGCCTGTATTCATCATATCTATCATTGCACTCAGGGCAATTACTCCATGTGGGAAGTTTTAAACCCTCATTCCAACAATGTCTGAAGAATGCACACCCCCAATGTGCACGTTCTTGTTCTCGAGCATATTCCTCCCGTTCTTCCCCTGGGCCCACTGTCAGGCTAGACTA
>OAMR01002190.1:0-11883 GCA_900205405.1 Echinochloa crus-galli
TATGCCGGAACCCATGCTGGTGTTGCATTCAATGCACCGGTTCGGGCTAGAAACGAAACGATGCACCGATTCGGCTAGAAAAGAAATGAACGCACCCAACCCAATAGAAATGTATTGGTTCATATTGGTCGCTTTCGTTACTGTGCCGGAAACCATGCTCGGGTTGCATTCAATGCACCGATTCGGGCCAGAAACGAAACGATGCACCGATTTGGCCAGAAACAAAACGAACGCACCCAATCCAGTTTTTTGGACCCAATAGTGATGTTTTGGTTCAATTTAGTCAGTTTACTTACTGTACCAGAAACCATGCCGGGGTTGCATTCAATGCAACGATTCGGGTCGGAAACGAAACGATGCACCGATTCGGGCCAGAAATGAAACGAACGCACCCAATCATGTTTTTTGGACCCAATAGTGATGTTTTGGTTCAATTTGGTCTGTTTCATTACTATGCCATAAACCATGCCAAGATTGCATTCAATGCACCGATTCGGGCCAAAAACGAAACGATGCAGCGATTCGGGTCGAAAACGAAACGATGCTGTGATTTGGGCCAGAAATGAAACAAATGCAACCAATCATGTTTTTCTGACACAATAGTGATGTTTTGGTTCGTTTTGGTCCGTTTCGTTACTGTGCTGGAAACCATGCTGGGGTTGCATTCAATGCAACGATTCGGGCCGAAAACGAAACGATGCACCGATTCGGGCCAGAAATGAAACGAACGCAGCAATCATGTTTTTTGGACCCAATAGTGATGTTTTAGTTCATTTTGGTGGGTTTCGTTACTGTGATGGAAACCATGCCGGGGTTGCATTCAATGCACCGATTCGGGTCGGAAACGAAACGATGCACCGATTCGGGCCAGAAATGAAACGAACGCTGCCAATCATGTTTTTGGACACAATAGTGATGTTTTGGTTCGTTTTGGTCCGTTTCGTTATTGTGCTGGAAACCATGCTGGGGTCGCATTCAATGCAACGATTCGGGCCGAAAATGAAATTATGCACCGATTCGGGCCAAAAATGAAACGAACGCAGCCAATAATGTTTTTTGGACCCAATAGTGATGTTTTGGTTCATTTTGGTCGGTTTCGTTACTGTGATGGAAACCATGCCTGGGTTGCGGGATTGCATTCAATGCACCGATTCGATGCTGTGATTTGGGCCAGAAATGAAACAAATGCACCCAATCATGTTTTTTGGACACAATAGTGATATTTTGGTTCGTTTTGGTCCGTTTCGTTACTGTGCTGGAACTATACTCGGGTTGCATTCAATGCAACGATTCGGGCCGAAAACGAAACGATGCACCCATTCGTGCCAAAAATGAAACGAACGCAGCCAATCATGTTTTGTGGACCCAATAGTGATGTTTTGGTTCATTTTGATTGGTTTCGTTACTGTGACGGAAACCATGCCGGGGTTGCATTCAATGCACCGATTCGGGTCGGAAGCGAAACGTTGCTGCGATTTGGGAAGGAAATGAAACGAATCCACCCAATCATGTTTTTTGGACACAATAGTGATGTTTTGGTTCGTTTTGGTCCGTTTCGTTACTCTGCTGGAAACCATGCTGGGGTCGCATTCAATGCAACGATTCGGGCCGAAAACGAAACGATGCACCGATTCAGGCCAAAAATGAAACGAATGCGCCAATAATGTTTTTTGGACCCAATAGTGATGTTTTGGTACATTTTGGCCGGTTTCGTTACTGTGACGGAAACCATGCCGGGGTTGCATTCAATGCACCGATTCGGGTCGGAAACGAAATGATGCACCGATTCGGGCCAAAAATGAAACGAACGCAGCCAATTATGTTTTGTGGACCCAATAGTGATGTTTTGGTTCATTTTGATCGGTTTCGTTACTGTGACGGAAACCATGCTGGGGTTGCATTCAATGCACCGATTCGGGTCGGAAACGAAACTATGCTGTGATTTGGGCCAGAAATGAAACAAATGCTCCCAATCATGTTTTTTGGACCCAATAGTGATGTTTTGGTTCATTTTGATCGGTTTCGTTACTGTGACGGAAACCATGCTGGGGTTGCATTCAATGCAACGATTCGGGCCGAAAACGAAACGATGCACCGATTCGGGCCAGAAATAAAACGAACGCAGCAATCATGTTTTTTGGACCCAATAGTGATGTTTTGGTTCATTTTGGTCCGTTTCGTTACTGTGCTGGAAACCATGCTGGGGTTGCATTCAATGCACCGATTCGGCCCGAAAATGAAACGATGCACCAATTCGGGCCAGAAATGAAACGAACGCAGCCAATCATGATTTTTGGACCCAATAGTGATGCTTTGGTTCATTTTGGTCGGTTTTGTTACTGTGCCAGAAACCATGCCAGGATTGCATTCAATGCACCGATTCGGGCCGAAAACGAAACGATGCACCGATTCGGGCCAGAAATGAAACGAACGCAGCCAATCATGATTTTTGGACCCAATAGTGATGCTTTGGTTCATTTTGGTCGGTTTTGTTACTGTGCCAGAAACCATGCCAGGATTGCATTCAATGCACCGATTCGGGCCGAAAACGAAACGATGCACCGATTCGGGCCAGAAATGAAACGAACGCAGCCAATCATGATTTTTGGACCCAATAGTGATGCTTTGGTTCATTTTGGTCGGTTTTGTTACTGTGCCAGAAACCATGCCAGGATTGCATTCAATGCACCCAGAAATAAAACGAACGCAGCCAATCATGTTTTTTGGACCCAATAGTGATGTTTTGGTTCATTTTGGTCCGTTTCGTTACTGTGCTGGAAACCATGCTGGGGTTGCATTCAATGCAACGATTCGGGCCGAAAACGAAACGATGCACCGATTCGGGCCAGAAATGAAACGAACGCAGCCAATCATGATTTTTGGACCCAATAGTGATGCTTTGGTTCATTTTGGTCGGTTTTGTTACTGTGCCAGAAACCATGCCAGGATTGCATTCAATGCACCGATTCGGGCCGAAAACGAAACGAACACAGCCAATCACGTTTTTTGGACCCAATAGTGATGTTTTGGTTCATTTTGGTCCGTTTCGTTACTGTGCTGGAAACCATGCTGGGGTTGCATTCAATGCAACGATTCGGGCCGAAAACGAAACGATGCACCGATTCGGGCCAGAAATGAAACGAACGCAGCCAATCATGATTTTTGGACCCAATAGTGATGCTTTGGTTCATTTTGGTCGGTTTTGTTACTGTGCCAGAAACCATGCCAGGATTGCATTCAATGCACCGATTCGGGCCGAAAACGAAACGATGCACCGATTCGGGCCAGAAATGAAACGAACGCAGCCAATCATGATTTTTGGACCCAATAGTGATGCTTTGGTTCATTTTGGTCGGTTTTGTTACTGTGCCAGAAACCATGCCAGGATTGCATTCAATGCACCGATTCGGGCCGAAAACGAAACGATGCACCGATTCGGGCCAGAAATGAAACGAACGCAGCCAATCATGATTTTTGGACCCAATAGTGATGCTTTGGTTCATTTTGGTCGGTTTTGTTACTGTGCCAGAAACCATGCCAGGATTGCATTCAATGCACCGATTCGGGCCGAAAACGAAACGATGCACCGATTCGGGCCAGAAATGAAACGAACGCAGCCAATCATGATTTTTGGACCCAATAGTGATGCTTTGGTTCATTTTGGTCGGTTTTGTTACTGTGCCAGAAACCATGCCAGGATTGCATTCAATGCACCGATTCGGGCCGAAAACGAAACGATGCACCGATTCGGGCCAGAAATGAAACGAACGCAGCCAATCATGATTTTTGGACCCAATAGTGATGCTTTGGTTCATTTTGGTCGGTTTTGTTACTGTGCCAGAAACCATGCCAGGATTGCATTCAATGCACCGATTCGGGCCGAAAACGAAACGATGCACCGATTCGGGCCAGAAATGAAACGAACGCAGCCAATCATGATTTTTGGACCCAATAGTGATGCTTTGGTTCATTTTGGTCGGTTTTGTTACTGTGCCAGAAACCATGCCAGGATTGCATTCAATGCACCGATTCGGGCCGAAAACGAAACGATGCACCGATTCGGGCCAGAAATGAAACGAACGCAGCCAATCATGATTTTTGGACCCAATAGTGATGCTTTGGTTCATTTTGGTCGGTTTTGTTACTGTGCCAGAAACCATGCCAGGATTGCATTCAATGCACCGATTCGGGCCGAAAACGAAACGATGCACCGATTCGGGCCAGAAATGAAACGAACGCAGCCAATCATGATTTTTGGACCCAATAGTGATGCTTTGGTTCATTTTGGTCGGTTTTGTTACTGTGCCAGAAACCATGCCAGGATTGCATTCAATGCACCGATTCGGGCCGAAAACGAAACGATGCACCGATTCGGGCCAGAAATGAAACGAACGCAGCCAATCATGATTTTTGGACCCAATAGTGATGCTTTGGTTCATTTTGGTCGGTTTTGTTACTGTGCCAGAAACCATGCCAGGATTGCATTCAATGCACCGATTCGGGCCGAAAACGAAACGATGCACCGATTCGGGCCAGAAATGAAACGAACGCAGCCAATCATGATTTTTGGACCCAATAGTGATGCTTTGGTTCATTTTGGTCGGTTTTGTTACTGTGCCAGAAACCATGCCAGGATTGCATTCAATGCACCGATTCGGGCCGAAAACGAAACGATGCACCGATTCGGGCCAGAAATGAAACGAACGCAGCCAATCATGATTTTTGGACCCAATAGTGATGCTTTGGTTCATTTTGGTCGGTTTTGTTACTGTGCCAGAAACCATGCCAGGATTGCATTCAATGCACCGATTCGGGCCGAAAACGAAACGATGCACCGATTCGGGCCAGAAATGAAACGAACGCAGCCAATCATGATTTTTGGACCCAATAGTGATGCTTTGGTTCATTTTGGTCGGTTTTGTTACTGTGCCAGAAACCATGCCAGGATTGCATTCAATGCACCGATTCGGGCCGAAAACGAAACGATGCACCGATTCGGGCCAGAAATGAAACGAACGCAGCCAATCATGATTTTTGGACCCAATAGTGATGCTTTGGTTCATTTTGGTCGGTTTTGTTACTGTGCCAGAAACCATGCCAGGATTGCATTCAATGCACCGATTCGGGCCGAAAACGAAACGATGCACCGATTCGGGCCAGAAATGAAACGAACGCAGCCAATCATGATTTTTGGACCCAATAGTGATGCTTTGGTTCATTTTGGTCGGTTTTGTTACTGTGCCAGAAACCATGCCAGGATTGCATTCAATGCACCGATTCGGGCCGAAAACGAAACGATGCACCGATTCGGGCCAGAAATGAAACGAACGCAGCCAATCATGATTTTTGGACCCAATAGTGATGCTTTGGTTCATTTTGGTCGGTTTTGTTACTGTGCCAGAAACCATGCCAGGATTGCATTCAATGCACCGATTCGGGCCGAAAACGAAACGATGCACCGATTCGGGCCAGAAATGAAACGAACGCAGCCAATCATGATTTTTGGACCCAATAGTGATGCTTTGGTTCATTTTGGTCGGTTTTGTTACTGTGCCAGAAACCATGCCAGGATTGCATTCAATGCACCGATTCGGGCCGAAAACGAAACGATGCACCGATTCGGGCCAGAAATGAAACGAACGCAGCCAATCATGATTTTTGGACCCAATAGTGATGCTTTGGTTCATTTTGGTCGGTTTTGTTACTGTGCCAGAAACCATGCCAGGATTGCATTCAATGCACCGATTCGGGCCGAAAACGAAACGATGCACCGATTCGGGCCAGAAATGAAACGAACGCAGCCAATCATGATTTTTGGACCCAATAGTGATGCTTTGGTTCATTTTGGTCGGTTTTGTTACTGTGCCAGAAACCATGCCAGGATTGCATTCAATGCACCGATTCGGGCCGAAAACGAAACGATGCACCGATTCGGGCCAGAAATGAAACGAACGCAGCCAATCATGATTTTTGGACCCAATAGTGATGCTTTGGTTCATTTTGGTCGGTTTTGTTACTGTGCCAGAAACCATGCCAGGATTGCATTCAATGCACCGATTCGGGCCGAAAACGAAACGATGCACCGATTCGGGCCAGAAATGAAACGAACGCAGCCAATCATGATTTCTGGACCCAATAGTGATGTTTTGGTTCATTTTGGTCCGTTTCGTTACTGTGCTGGAAACCATGCTGGGGTTGCATTCAATGCAACGATTCGGGCCGAAAACGAAACGATGCACCGATTCGGGCCAGAAATGAAACGAACGCAGCCAATCATGATTTTTGGACCCAATAGTGATGCTTTGGTTCATTTTGGTCGGTTTTGTTACTGTGCCAGAAACCATGCCAGGATTGCATTCAATGCACCGATTCGGGCCGAAAACGAAACGATGCACCGATTCGGGCCAGAAATGAAACGAACGCAGCCAATCATGATTTTTGGACCCAATAGTGATGCTTTGGTTCATTTTGGTCGGTTTTGTTACTGTGCCAGAAACCATGCCAGGATTGCATTCAATGCACCGATTCGGGCCGAAAACGAAACGATGCACCGATTCGGGCCAGAAATGAAACGAACGCAGCCAATCATGATTTTTGGACCCAATAGTGATGCTTTGGTTCATTTTGGTCGGTTTTGTTACTGTGCCAGAAACCATGCCAGGATTGCATTCAATGCACCGATTCGGGCCGAAAACGAAACGATGCACCGATTCGGGCCAGAAATGAAACGAACGCAGCCAATCATGATTTTTGGACCCAATAGTGATGCTTTGGTTCATTTTGGTCGGTTTTGTTACTGTGCCAGAAACCATGCCAGGATTGCATTCAATGCACCGATTCGGGCCGAAAACGAAACGAACACAGCCAATCACGTTTTTTGGACCCAATAGTGATGTTTTGGTTCATTTTGGTCCGTTTCGTTACTGTGCTGGAAACCATGCTGGGGTTGCATTCAATGCAACGATTCGGGCCGAAAACGAAACGATGCACCGATTCGGGCCAGAAATGAAACGAACGCAGCCAATCATGATTTTTGGACCCAATAGTGATGCTTTGGTTCATTTTGGTCGGTTTTGTTACTGTGCCAGAAACCATGCCAGGATTGCATTCAATGCACCGATTCGGGCCGAAAACGAAACGATGCACCGATTCGGGCCAGAAATGAAACGAACGCAGCCAATCATGATTTTTGGACCCAATAGTGATGCTTTGGTTCATTTTGGTCGGTTTTGTTACTGTGCCAGAAACCATGCCAGGATTGCATTCAATGCACCGATTCGGGCCGAAAACGAAACGATGCACCGATTCGGGCCAGAAATGAAACGAACGCAGCCAATCATGATTTTTGGACCCAATAGTGATGCTTTGGTTCATTTTGGTCGGTTTTGTTACTGTGCCAGAAACCATGCCAGGATTGCATTCAATGCACCGATTCGGGCCGAAAACGAAACGATGCACCGATTCGGGCCAGAAATGAAACGAACGCAGCCAATCATGATTTTTGGACCCAATAGTGATGCTTTGGTTCATTTTGGTCGGTTTTGTTACTGTGCCAGAAACCATGCCAGGATTGCATTCAATGCACCGATTCGGGCCGAAAACGAAACGAACACAGCCAATCACGTTTTTTGGACCCAATAGTGATGTTTTGGTTCATTTTGGTCCGTTTCGTTACTGTGCTGGAAACCATGCTGGGGTTGCATTCAATGCAACGATTCGGGCCGAAAACGAAACGATGCACCGATTCGGGCCAGAAATGAAACGAACGCAGCCAATCATGATTTTTGGACCCAATAGTGATGCTTTGGTTCATTTTGGTCGGTTTTGTTACTGTGCCAGAAACCATGCCAGGATTGCATTCAATGCACCGATTCGGGCCGAAAACGAAACGATGCACCGATTCGGGCCAGAAATGAAACGAACGCAGCCAATCATGATTTTTGGACCCAATAGTGATGCTTTGGTTCATTTTGGTCGGTTTTGTTACTGTGCCAGAAACCATGCCAGGATTGCATTCAATGCACCGATTCGGGCCGAAAACGAAACGATGCACCGATTCGGGCCAGAAATGAAACGAACGCAGCCAATCATGATTTTTGGACCCAATAGTGATGCTTTGGTTCATTTTGGTCGGTTTTGTTACTGTGCCAGAAACCATGCCAGGATTGCATTCAATGCACCGATTCGGGCCGAAAACGAAACGATGCACCGATTCGGGCCAGAAATGAAACGAACGCAGCCAATCATGATTTTTGGACCCAATAGTGATGCTTTGGTTCATTTTGGTCGGTTTTGTTACTGTGCCAGAAACCATGCCAGGATTGCATTCAATGCACCGATTCGGGCCGAAAACGAAACGAACACAGCCAATCACGTTTTTTGGACCCAATAGTGATGTTTTGGTTCATTTTGGTCCGTTTCGTTACTGTGCTGGAAACCATGCTGGGGTTGCATTCAATGCAACGATTCGGGCCGAAAACGAAACGATGCACCGATTCGGGCCAGAAATGAAACGAACGCAGCCAATCATGATTTTTGGACCCAATAGTGATGCTTTGGTTCATTTTGGTCGGTTTTGTTACTGTGCCAGAAACCATGCCAGGATTGCATTCAATGCACCGATTCGGGCCGAAAACGAAACGATGCACCGATTCGGGCCAGAAATGAAACGAACGCAGCCAATCATGATTTTTGGACCCAATAGTGATGCTTTGGTTCATTTTGGTCGGTTTTGTTACTGTGCCAGAAACCATGCCAGGATTGCATTCAATGCACCGATTCGGGCCGAAAACGAAACGATGCACCGATTCGGGCCAGAAATGAAACGAACGCAGCCAATCATGATTTTTGGACCCAATAGTGATGCTTTGGTTCATTTTGGTCGGTTTTGTTACTGTGCCAGAAACCATGCCAGGATTGCATTCAATGCACCGATTCGGGCCGAAAACGAAACGATGCACCGATTCGGGCCAGAAATGAAACGAACGCAGCCAATCATGATTTTTGGACCCAATAGTGATGCTTTGGTTCATTTTGGTCGGTTTTGTTACTGTGCCAGAAACCATGCCAGGATTGCATTCAATGCACCGATTCGGGCCGAAAACGAAACGAACACAGCCAATCACGTTTTTTGGACCCAATAGTGATGTTTTGGTTCATTTTGGTCCGTTTCGTTACTGTGCTGGAAACCATGCTGGGGTTGCATTCAATGCAACGATTCGGGCCGAAAACGAAACGATGCACCGATTCGGGCCAGAAATGAAACGAACGCAGCCAATCATGATTTTTGGACCCAATAGTGATGCTTTGGTTCATTTTGGTCGGTTTTGTTACTGTGCCAGAAACCATGCCAGGATTGCATTCAATGCACCGATTCGGGCCGAAAACGAAACGATGCACCGATTCGGGCCAGAAATGAAACGAACGCAGCCAATCATGATTTTTGGACCCAATAGTGATGCTTTGGTTCATTTTGGTCGGTTTTGTTACTGTGCCAGAAACCATGCCAGGATTGCATTCAATGCACCGATTCGGGCCGAAAACGAAACGATGCACCGATTCGGGCCAGAAATGAAACGAACGCAGCCAATCATGATTTTTGGACCCAATAGTGATGCTTTGGTTCATTTTGGTCGGTTTTGTTACTGTGCCAGAAACCATGCCAGGATTGCATTCAATGCACCGATTCGGGCCGAAAACGAAACGATGCACCGATTCGGGCCAGAAATGAAACGAACGCAGCCAATCATGATTTTTGGACCCAATAGTGATGCTTTGGTTCATTTTGGTCGGTTTTGTTACTGTGCCAGAAACCATGCCAGGATTGCATTCAATGCACCGATTCGGGCCGAAAACGAAACGAACACAGCCAATCACGTTTTTTGGACCCAATAGTGATGTTTTGGTTCATTTTGGTCCGTTTCGTTACTGTGCTGGAAACCATGCTGGGGTTGCATTCAATGCAACGATTCGGGCCGAAAACGAAACGATGCACCGATTCGGGCCAGAAATGAAACGAACGCAGCCAATCATGATTTTTGGACCCAATAGTGATGCTTTGGTTCATTTTGGTCGGTTTTGTTACTGTGCCAGAAACCATGCCAGGATTGCATTCAATGCACCGATTCGGGCCGAAAACGAAACGATGCACCGATTCGGGCCAGAAATGAAACGAACGCAGCCAATCATGATTTTTGGACCCAATAGTGATGCTTTGGTTCATTTTGGTCGGTTTTGTTACTGTGCCAGAAACCATGCCAGGATTGCATTCAATGCACCGATTCGGGCCGAAAACGAAACGATGCACCGATTCGGGCCAGAAATGAAACGAACGCAGCCAATCATGATTTTTGGACCCAATAGTGATGCTTTGGTTCATTTTG
Organism: Echinochloa crus-galli; assembly: GCA_900205405.1. NCBI lineage: Eukaryota > Viridiplantae > Streptophyta > Magnoliopsida > Poales > Poaceae > Echinochloa > Echinochloa crus-galli. The sequence goes on from OAMR01002190.1 coordinate 10,383, forward strand.
GTCGGTTTTGTTACTGTGCCAGAAACCATGCCAGGATTGCATTCAATGCACCGATTCGGGCCGAAAACGAAACGATGCACCGATTCGGGCCAGAAATGAAACGAACGCAGCCAATCATGATTTTTGGACCCAATAGTGATGCTTTGGTTCATTTTGGTCGGTTTTGTTACTGTGCCAGAAACCATGCCAGGATTGCATTCAATGCACCGATTCGGGCCGAAAACGAAACGAACACAGCCAATCACGTTTTTTGGACCCAATAGTGATGTTTTGGTTCATTTTGGTCCGTTTCGTTACTGTGCTGGAAACCATGCTGGGGTTGCATTCAATGCAACGATTCGGGCCGAAAACGAAACGATGCACCGATTCGGGCCAGAAATGAAACGAACGCAGCCAATCATGATTTTTGGACCCAATAGTGATGCTTTGGTTCATTTTGGTCGGTTTTGTTACTGTGCCAGAAACCATGCCAGGATTGCATTCAATGCACCGATTCGGGCCGAAAACGAAACGATGCACCGATTCGGGCCAGAAATGAAACGAACGCAGCCAATCATGATTTTTGGACCCAATAGTGATGCTTTGGTTCATTTTGGTCGGTTTTGTTACTGTGCCAGAAACCATGCCAGGATTGCATTCAATGCACCGATTCGGGCCGAAAACGAAACGATGCACCGATTCGGGCCAGAAATGAAACGAACGCAGCCAATCATGATTTTTGGACCCAATAGTGATGCTTTGGTTCATTTTGGTCGGTTTTGTTACTGTGCCAGAAACCATGCCAGGATTGCATTCAATGCACCGATTCGGGCCGAAAACGAAACGATGCACCGATTCGGGCCAGAAATGAAACGAACGCAGCCAATCATGATTTTTGGACCCAATAGTGATGCTTTGGTTCATTTTGGTCGGTTTTGTTACTGTGCCAGAAACCATGCCAGGATTGCATTCAATGCACCGATTCGGGCCGAAAACGAAACGAACACAGCCAATCACGTTTTTTGGACCCAATAGTGATGTTTTGGTTCATTAATTGGGTCCAAAGAACATTATTGGCTACGTTCGTTTCATTTCTGGCCCGAATTGGTGCATCGTCTCGTTTTAGGCCCGAATCGTTGTATTGTATGCAACCCCGACATGGTTTCCAGCACAGTAATGAAACGGACCAAAACATCACTATTGTGTCCAAAAACATGATTGTGTGCATTCATTTCATTTCTGGCCCGAATCGGAGCATCGTTTTATTTTTGACCCGAATCGGTGCATTGAATGTAACCCCGGCATGGTTTCCGTAACAGTAACGAAACCAACCAAAAGGAACCAAAACATCACTATTGGGTCCAAAAAACATGATTGCTGCTTTCGTTTCATTTCTGGCCCGAATCGGTGCATCGTTTCGTTTTTGGCCCGAATCGGTGCATTGAAAGCAATCTTGACATGGTTTATGGCATAGTAAAAAAACCGACCAAAATGAACCAAAACATCACTATTGGGTCCAAAA
>OAMR01000529.1:9037-42771 GCA_900205405.1 Echinochloa crus-galli
CTGTTCATCCTTTCAACCACCCAAGATAAGGATATTGCTATAAACCCCATAGGTAAAAGGTGATTTAAAAACTTTGCCTATGATTCAAGTATATTTGAGTACTAGTTGTTTATAAAGTTACCTGCAAGAGAAATGACATTGTAGCAACTCCTAATCCACCGAGCCTAAGTTTATATCATTGCTCGAGGATGAGCAAAGGGCTAAGCTTGGGGGAGCTTGTTGGTGGTCGTTACAACCCAAATCCGACCACCAATACTCGGGAATAAATGAGGTTATATGCAACATTCCATGTACTTAGGTTTATTTCTAATAAAGTTCCACGAGTTTTGGTGAGTGTCTTGTTTGCAGGTACAACATCACGAAAAACGTGCTATAGGGGTTGGAAATGACAGAAACGGCCGAACGACATGTTCGGCCGGTTATCCTCTTAGCCGTACAGGCCACCGGGAGCCATCCACGTCAACGATGACCGAGCGACAACCATGAACGACACGTGGACGACCGCCAACTCATTCCGAACGCACGCCACGTCATCCTAGGCCCACACAACAAGTTCCACATCAGCAGAGGGGGGCCCAGGACATCTAGGACGCAGAGGCGGTGCTTGGGAAGGCCGGCCTTGGGCCAGGCCCGTTCGGCCGAACAGGTCCGTTCGGCCAAACCGACCCTAGGCCAGCACCGCCTCCCCAGGGCTCATCCAGGCCGTCCAGGGTCAAGGCGGTGCAACAGAGGGTTCGGCCGAACCAGGGAGTTCGGCCGAACCGCCTCCCTCGGCCGAAACGGCTGGCAACCGCCATCCAACCCCCTTGGCGGTTACTCCAGCTCCAACCGCCTATGGACACTATAAATAGAGGGGTCTAGATGCTCATTTAACACACACTCAAGCCAAGGAGCTCTTCCACTTCATTTCTAGTAGAGTTAGGATATTTTAGTTGGGAGTTAGAGTCGAGTCGAGCTGTGCCTCGGAGGTTCCGGATTCGTCTTCAGAAGCTCTGGTATTAGCTCTTGTATCTTTTACCTTATCTTTTGTATGACATTTGAGTTATCAGTATAGTTATCTACTTTATTATACTTGTGCCTTATATAGTTGCTTCTACTTTAGTCTAGTTGCTTCTATATTGTGTTTAGACTATAGTTGGCTCTAGTTCCTAGTGCTCTTAGTTCTTGCTTAAGTCTCTGCCTTAATTGGTTCTTCGATTCTGCTCACACTAGCGGTGACTTGTCATTGGGGTGTGAGTTCGAGTTGCTTGCTTCTGCTAGCGAAGTAAGTAGTTCTTGATCTGTGTAGGAGTGGTTCCTAGTATTGTCAGTAACCTTAGTTTCTGCCCGTCGCAACGGAGGTGGTAGCCGGGAGGTGGTGACAGCCCTTCCGGTCTTCGTAGCCCATCACGTTAGTTCCGGTGTCCTAGGACCCAAGGTTCAGGGTAGTCGGCACCCCGTCTCATCCCTTTCTGCGTGTCGGATGCCCTGTAGTCCCCAAGGAAGACAATAGACTTAGGCCCTGTTTGGGGGAGCTTAAGCTTCTCCAAAAGCTCCACTTGGAAAAGCTCCACTTGCTTCCCCAAAAAAACAGCTTCCTGGAGAAGCGAATGCTGCCTGTTTGGGGGAGCTTTTCCATGGAGCTTTTGGCCATCAGCCATTGATGTGGGGAGGTCAGGGATGGACGCCGGGGCAGCACCAGCCATCAAGGAAAGGGAGCTCGCGGTGAAGGTCGAAGCGGGGGCGCTGCCGGTCGTTGAGGAGCAAGACACTGGATCGACGTCGGCAGCTATCCTCCCGGAGCAGTCGAGTAGATCCATACGGAAGAGGTGCGGGCGGCGGGGGAGCCGCGGGGGTCGGGGAGCGGCGCCGCGAGGCGTGGGCGGCGGTGTCGTGGTAGCAAGGCACAAGCCTTTGGTGAGTCGGGGGAGCAACGGAGTTGGGGAGCGGCGCTGCGAGGCTCGGGCGGCGGGGTCGGGGAGCGGCAGGCCGGCAGCGCGAAGAGGCGAGGTGGGCGATTGGGCGGAGTCGGGGAGCGGCGGCGTGAGGCGCGGACGGCGGGGTCGGGAAGCGAAAGGCGGAGGTGGGTAGGGTAGGGTGAGAGCGAAAAAGCTCGGGAAGCTGGTGCGTGCGAGCTTTTGGACTTGTAGTGCAAAGTGTTGCTTTTCCAGCTTTTGGCTATTCGGAGAAGCAACCCCGTTTGGGGGAGCTCTTGGCTTTTGGAGCTTCGTGGAGAAGCAAAAGCTGCTATAAGCTCCCCCAAATAGGGCCTTATTCCAGACCTACTAGTGCTGGCTCTTTAGCCACTGTATCTCTAACCACTTAGCCTAGATAGATAGAGTCCCCAGGAATCCTTTATCTCTTCTCGTTGTCCTCCCAACTATCTATACCTTCTCTCATCTATCCGAGTATCCCTTGAGCTTTGTGTCTGGTATATCCACTCCTATCCAATACCGTTTATCCCCCATCTTGTTTAGTCGTGTACCCTTCTCTGATAGTCTCGAATATCTGTTCACTAGTAGTCTTGCCAAAGCTTCCCTGCGGAAATATAAAGTACGATACCTCGGGATACTTCCAGGTGAAGTGCTACAGCGGTGATTCTGTGCGCTTGCAGAATATATCTATATTTTACTAAGCCATAAGGAAAAACACTGAACACTCCTTGCATCCAGTACCGGGATTCCCAATTCTGATATTGGATCGTAAGAAGTGCCAACAGAGCTAGAGCATGTGCTCCGTGCTTTGTTCTAGTGTATTTCCGTAAGAAATGGTTCTTAAAGCGGCAACCAGGAGGTTGTCGCCACCGCCACCGCTAGAACTATTATGGCTCTGGTCTTGGACAAGTAGCATGTACGGCTCTAGCTTAACAGTAGTTACCGACGGGCCGACGGCGTTATGGGAGGCATGGCACGGAGTATTGTTTTGCTCCACTGAGGACGAGAGATCTGTCGGCTATGCCTCATTAGGCACAGTCCCGTGTTAGGAGCCACCGTGAGTGCGGGAGCTCCACACGTTGCGCTTTTTATTCTGTTGTTGGCATGTGTTGCCGCGCTCTGAATGCCATTGACCCTCCTATCGCTGCGCCCTGGGAGTCAGTCAATCTCAGTGCATCGGATCATATCACCTTGTAGTACCATAGCGGCTACTGTTTTGTTAGGGTGTCTTGTGAAAAGCCTCGTAGTGTCCCTATGCAGTCACACCTCGGAAGTGTGATACGTGCCTGCGCAGCACAGCATGGTTGGGTTCAAAGTTCCATGAACTTTTACACGACTGGTGGGTAAAGGGCGAAACCTCTGCAGAGTGTACAATCTATCATGATAGCCTTGCTCAGGGTCACGAGCGGCCTGGATCCTTTTTTTATTAGAAGTTGATGTTTGTTACTGTTTAATGTTCACTTCTACTTTATTAATTGGGGATTCAACTGGGATTCATATACTCGTAGAAATTTTGGATTATGCTAAAATGAATCAACTAAAAGTGCCAATGCAGTTCGACCGTGTCTAGCCTTACTTTTGGGCCTTCGTACACCGTGTTATACTTGTTAAGTAAGACAATTACTTACACTTGTCATTCAACAAAATCCCGGACGGGTAACAGATGGAATAGATGAGACTACTGCTATTGAATTCTCTGAAGATCTGCATTACTACTAAGTTGTGGTCAACCAGTCAGTGTTCCTGTGGATTGCGGCTCTGCTTAGAGAGAGTTAATAAATAGACCTCCGCTGTTTTGTTCATTTATTTGTTAAACTCTAATGTAAAACCTCTTTTATTCGAGCATATGTACTCTGATTTCCATATTTATAAGTTGTATGTGTTTTGTGGACTTACTGGGCACACATATGGCAGCATTTGGGTTTCCGTGTAAATCTGGTGTGATATCGACGGCGAGGCACCGTTCTCTTAGTCTCTCGGAGGTTCTCGTAGGGGTAGGAGCTAGAGTTCATATGATAAAAGCCATGTCATCTTGAGGACTATCAAGAGGCTGATCTCTAGCAAAGCCTTCAGCTATGAAAGCCAAGGAACTTGAAGGTTCCAGAGCAATTAAGAGGTAAAAACTATATACATATAATTTCTTCTTGATTATGTAACGACTCTTGTACCCCAAATATACTGACGATGTAGCGGTTGAAAGGACGTCGCTGGTGAACTGTAAAGTGAGGGTTTGCCTCCCCCTGTAAAATAAGATTTCTCATTGTACATGCAATTCAGTTTTTTTTTTGGAGAATGAAACATCAATATAGAGTCCCCTTCTTTTGGTGGTTTCCAAGGAAGCCCCAGCAGTAGCTTAGCCTTATAGCTGTCCATCTATTACCATCATAATATACGCACGCCTTGTTAGTTGTAACTATATATTCTTAATCCAACCGTATTATAAGAGCAATAGGAGCCATCTTTCTTGGACGGTACATTAATCTAAAGAGGTTATCATCAAAGTTGTTAGTACTGCTGCTACCACAAATGACCATATCAAAAGCAAACAAATGATGCCACCCGAATGGCAGCCTAATAAGCCAGGTGAGAACCATCCAAACCCAAGATGTGAAGCTGTCCCGGCTCACGTGTGTCCACCTTTGTAGCATGCAACTTGGGCTCCACGGTGGGCCCCAACTGAAAGTGACTTGCATTGACCTCTACCGCCGTAAAATAACGAAAAGGACTCCCCATGCGCTGTTGTACTCTGTACAATAATGTAGATCAGCTTTTGTAGAGGTAGAGAGATACGTATGCCATACATTTTTCTTTTGTCGTGTGCATTGGGTACAAAAGTTCAAAGGAGATTTGTGTAATATTCCATGTTGCTCTATGCTATAGAAAGAGGACATTGTAGAAGAACACAAAGGGAATTAGGCCGGTTAGGATGCTTCCCAAGAGAACCCAACTAGGGGGACAGCTCCAACCACTCTGGGACTTTGGGAAATCCAACGCCTAGGCGGACGACATTGTCAATGCCCATTCATATACGGACGAGTCCTAGCAAAAGTTCCTCGTCCACACGCAACGGGATATTTATTATATATATTCTTCTCATAAGAGTGACATCAAAGTATTATGCAATACATCAATATTTCGGTAGAAGATATTCGATCTTAGTTTGTTATTACGTGTGTAATAATACTAATGCATTTATGTGTCATTTTTATTTGCTGCAGTTGTGTACAGAATACAGCATGTATATATAGCTAGAGTGTACTACTTGTGACAATTAAACAGAGTTGTGATGTCTAAGAAAGTTTGTTTTCTGTGCATGATGAAGTACTAAGTCGTCCTACATGTTAGGAGTTATTAAGCAGGGGAACACACTAACTACTACCCTTCACCTAGTTCTGAACAGCACTAGAACAAAGGAGAACAAGTAGACATATCATCTAATATGTACTAGAGATGATCGTAAGGATTGCCCAGCAAATCATTTACTTTGCATGCTCTTCATGTGTTTTCATATGTTAACTGTAACTTGGATATGTAGCACATACCTTGAACCATTACAGAACTCTTCTCATGTGGTGCATATATAGGAAGCATTGTCTCTCCTCATATTTCTTTATCAACGATGCCCTAGGGTTTCCTCCCAAGTGAGTCTGTTGTCCCTTGTACCTTGGAACACCTGGTTTCTTGTGATACCCTGCTTTATCGTTTTGTTGGGAGGCGCCGTCGACCAATAGACAATAGCCAGCACAAGAGGCAACAAAGGGAATGGGAAAAACATTTCCTCAGCAACCGACCAAAACGCTATTTGACATTTGTGCAGAGGCCAAGGCAATGCCGCCAAAAATGTCAATTCATGGCACGCTCCTTCTACCCTTTATCCCTCCCCCTCCCTCCTACACTTACAATCGGCTGGCGATAGAGAAGCCAAACACACTGCGAGCAAGCTTCTTCTCACTTTCCTCCTCTCTCACAAACTTGGGTTAAATTCATAGAAATCTGTATCTTCATCATTGGCAACCTAAGCAGTGCTCTGTTCCATTACTGTTTCCAAACATCAGAGGTGTTCTTGTTATATGCATCCTTACTCTCCTGTTGTAGGGGAGAGGTGACCATTGGTCGATCTCTCATGTGTTCAAGCATGGGCTTGCTCAACTGCGCGGACACAAGCTCCGGCGCAAAGCTACAAACGCAGCAGGCACCGACATCACCCACTGCCTCGGTCTCGGAGTCTAACATCGTCGTGTCATCGACTGATCCCGATGCCAACGATGCCCTAGCTGGCCTACAAGCCCTCAGGTTCGATGGTGACATCGACGTAGAGATCCAGTCACCGGACATCGCCATGTGGGAGTCGCTCTTCGCCGAGCAAATGGGCGCTTCCGGGAGCGATTTCTTGATGTTCTCTCCAAAGAGAGACTTCATGGCCACTGGAAGCCCTAGGAGATACTTCATGATCTCCTCTCCCAAGAGAGACTACATGGTATCATCCCCCAAGAGGGACTACATGATGTCTTCACCCAAGAGAGACTATATAATGTCCTCCCCCAAGAGGGAGTACATGGTGACGTCACCTCGAAGAGACTCTTCCCCAAGGAGATCAGCCTTCTCCAGCCTCTACAGCACCGGAGGCAGCCACCAGCAGGGCTATGTCCATGGCGTGCATGGCGCCGAAGGCGGCAGCGGTGGTGCATGCGGCCAGCCGCTGTACGGCGGCCTTGCAAGACATGGCAAGGGCAAGTCGCAGAGCCCGCTGCACAAGGTGTACATCAACAACGCCGTCTACAGCAACAGCGGCGGCAGGAGCAACGGCCTGTCCTCCCTCTCGTGCTCGTCGTCCTACGGCGGCCATGGCGAGAGCTTGCCCTTGCCGTCCATGGACCCCTTCCTCGACGAGTACAACAAGGAGGGAGGAGGGTACCTTGCAGGGTACCAGCTGGCGGGGAAGACCGGCAGCATGGAGAATGGCACGGTCACCGCCGTGTCTCCGTCGTCGTCGTCGCAGCTGCCGACACTGTCCGAGTGCCTGGCCATGCCGGAGCCTGTGTACGGCGGAGGGGAGGAGGTGGTTGCCGCGGCGGCAGCCGCCGGTGGGCTGCAGATGGGCGGCGGTGGGTTGCCGGCGGACTTGTTCTACGGAGGACAGTTTGGAGGAGATGTCTTCACGCTGCAGCACCAGATGGCCAAGTCGGACCTGTGGGCATCAGCGGACTCGTCACTGCACAGCATGCTGGGCTCAGTGATCCAGACAGAGGCCGAACAGGTAATTTTTCAACTAAAACGTTAATTGTTTTTTAAGAAAATAAAAACTAGTTCTTCACACATGTGTGTAAGCATTGTAATATAACACAAGAGAGAAACTGTATCTGGGTCTTTTTGACACGAAATAGAAGTTTGTATGTAGGAGAAACAGTTTATTTGGCGCAAGATGAAAACTCGCCCACTGGTATCTTGCTATGCATCTCGAGCAAAAGTTTCTAGATCAGGTAAACCAAAGGCTTCCTGGATTGGCCAAATGGTCGCAGTCCCATGCATGCAAATGTTCTCTATGCAGCTTAGAGGAAGAATCCGTCCGTACGTGACGCCATACATGCGTCGTTGATCGAGCTAGGTCCATCGTCTCCATATAGGTGATTGCTGTTTTGTCGTAGGTGTTAACTAAGCATATGATTTCAAAGTTTTCATCAAAAAAAAAAGCATGATGGCAAAGTAAACTGGGCTTGGTGCTTCTGGTTGGCATCTGCACAGATAACTCAGCGAGGATATTGATTGAAGCCACAACTATTATAGTACAGATATTTTTGGGTCAATATAAGAACGTTCGTGCGTGACAATAGCAAAATCCAAAGTTAGCGCGTTTGTTTCCCATGAACATGTGTCGTTCAGCCATTGATGATGATCCGTTCAATGAAATTTTTGGGAACCTTTTGTAGAAGTGCTTGCTGGAATAATCACTTATGGTAAATTGTACAGTTCTTTTTGTTTATGTCAAGTTAGTAATAATTTGAAAAAGTTGTAGAAAAATCATTTGAACGTAATGAACCATGCATGCTGAGTTGCTGCCTCCATGATGACGCGTGCATGCAGGAACAGGACAGCGGCCTTCAGCTGGTGCACCTGCTCCTCGCCTGCGCCGACTTCGTCTCCAAGGGCGACCAGCCGTCGGCGCTCCGCCACCTCAACCTCCTCCGCCGCGTCGCCTCCCCCTCGGTGACTCCATGCAGCGCGTCGCCTCCTACTTCGCCGACGCCCTCGCCGCCCGCCTCTCCCTCTCCTCCAACCCCTCCTCCTCCTCCTCCTCCGGCGCCGGCACACCCGGGGCGGCGCCGGCGCCTATACGTTCCCTCCCTCGCCGGAGACGCTCAAGATCTACCAGATCCTGTACCAGGCCTGCCCCTACGTCAAGTTCGCGCACTTCACCGCCAACCAGGCCATCTTCGAGGCCTTCCACGGCGAGGACCGCGTCCACGTCGTGGACCTCGACATCCTGCAGGGCTACCAGTGGCCGGCGTTCCTACAGGCGCTGGCGGCGCGGCCCGGCGGCCCGCCGGCGCTGCTGCGGCTCACCGGCGTCGGCCACCCCGCCGCCGCCGTCAGGGAGACCGGGCGCCACCTCGCCTCCCTCGCAGCGTCGCTCCGCGTGCCCTTCGAGTTCCACGCCGCCACCGCCGACCGCCTCGAGCGCCTCTGCCCCGCCGCGCTCCAGCGCCGCGTCGGCGAGGCCCTCGCCGTCAACGCCGTCAACAGGCTCCACCGCGTCCCTGCCGCGCACCTCGGCCCGCTGCTCTCCATGATACGTGACCAGGCGCCCAAGATCGTCACACTCGTCGAGCAGGAGGCCGGCCACAACGGCCCATACTTCCTCGGCAGGTAAATCTTTTTTCGATTTTTTTTAATTTGTTCTTAAACAACAACCAATGCAAGAAGCGATTTGAAACATTTCCATATCAATATTTCATTTCGTATCAATATTTCATTTCGTTAACCTTTTAAATTTGAGAGAAGTAATCGTGTCTTTGTCTTGCACTCGTGGTTGTATATTTATATATTTATATATATGTATATATATTCGAAGGTTCTTGGAGGCGCTGCACTACTACTCGGCGATCTTCGACTCGCTGGACGCGACGTTCCCGGCGGACTCGGCGCCGAGGATGAAGGTGGAGCAGCACCTGCTGGGGCCGGAGATCCGGAACGTGGTGGCGTGCGAGGGCGCGGAGAGGGTGGCGCGGCACGAGAGGCTGGAGCGGTGGCGCCGCATCATGGAGGGCCGGGGCTTCGAGGCGGTGCCGCTGAGCCCGGCGGCCGTGGGGCAGAGCCAGGTGCTGCTGGGGCTCTACGGCGCCGGCGACGGGTACAGGCTCACCGAGGACAATGGCTGCCTCCTGCTCGGCTGGCAGGACCGCGCCATCATCGCCGCCTCCGCGTGGCGGTGCTGATCGATCACCGCTGCTGCTCATCGTCGGCCGGCCGGCCGGGCTGTATTATTATTCTCTCTTGCAGAGGACGGACGTATGTGAGGTTATATTTGGTTGTGAGATTTGACAAGTGAAGTTGCTAGAAATTAAGTTTGATTTACTTGTTTGATTATTGATGACATATAAGCATGGCTGAAGCTAAAGGGAACGAAGAGAAAGGGAGGTTGGGCACTTGTATTGTACTGACTGAATTGGAAAGGTCAATAATATATCATATTGTTTTGTATTATTATTGTCTCTTAAAGGATGAGCAATGGAAATATGAGATTATTTTGTCCTGCATGCGCGTTGCCCATACACATGATGCAATCCATGTTTCCTAGTCACATTTAACCAGGCCCGGCACTGGGGGGTCGGGCTGTGCGGCCGCACTGGGCCCCCAACAGCAAGGGGCCCCCAACCATGTATATACTATGTATATAGATTAGGCAGCAAGATGCTGTTAGTTTGTACGGAGCACGGAGCAATCAATTTATGTTGTTCAGTTGGGCCAGCCAGCTAGGCCCAAAGAAAAAACAATGATAACACGCCCTGGACCACGGCCAGCGTGTAACAAACTTGTAGCGCCATCTTCAGGTTTGATCCTCCGTCAGGGTTGCCGTAATCGTTCTCTATTAGGCGCCTGATATGTAATTTGTTCTCTGTAATTTTTTAGTACTTCAGGACTCAACTGTTCAGGGTTGAGAATACATTATCCATGCATTAGGCTAGAACATTAATTTCAGGCAGCCTAAACCGAATTGATTCATTGGATAGGTGCAGAAGCACAGAAATACTATAACCCGATAATTTTCTAGATTTCCTGAGTTGATTCAATATGACAATACCTCTAGTGTAGATAAAAAAATTGTTATTGAAATAACTTGTTATTAATATTACTTTTATTAAATTTTTAAAACATTATTACTACTAATGTTATTATTAAAGGGCCCACTTTTTAGTTTCGCCCCGGGCCACTAAAATCTCAGGACCGGGCCTGCATTTAACTTTCAATAATTGGCAAGTAACTGTCACTACTGGAAAGCCCATGGTTGCAGAGTGTCTACTGTTTTGCCTGGGGGCGCTCAACAAATCCCCTGTTTCCCGTAGCGTGTTACAAATTGATTTTACGAGACTACTTTACTCTTTAGTTTAGGTAGAGTTTTAAGTTATTACCACTACATGTTTATTTTTTAAAAAAAGGAAATAATATTCTAAAATAACTAAGAAAAGTAAAGTTCATGTGTTCTCAGCGAATATCTTTGTGAAAATCATCTTCAATTTCTAGCTTCCTGATTACCTCCTTATTGTATCATAGTGCCCAAAACTACGGACAATATGTTCTTTGTCCATAAAAAATCTTTTCTCGCTCTATTTTCTATGCTAGTAAGCCAATTTCATAGCATATGAGATACTGATCTAGGTGGTATTAATGCAATAATTATCATCTTAATTGACCTTCAAAATCAAAGAAAATATGCTTAATGGTTTCATTGGATCCACAAAAGCTACACTTTTGGCCCCTTCTCAAATTTCTTTTTGCTAAGTTATATTTTTCTTCAAGACACTATGCTGAAAATACTAAAGAAAAAAAATTATTTTGAGAGGAAGCTTCGGCTTCAAAATGAATTTATAAGAGAAAAGGAATGCCATGGTTTATCAAAAGTTGATATATACATCGAATATCTTTGTGAAAATCACCTTCTTCAATTATGAGCTTGCCGATTACCTCCTCGCGGTATAATAGTGCCCAAAAGTACAGACAGTATGTTCCCATGTCCATAATATCGTTGGAAGAACACCCACAAATGTATCTTTTCTCTCTCTATTTTCTATGCAAGTAGCATTTTCAACTTCATGGATCATCAACAACCACTCATTCGGTGTTGGCCATGATTAGCACTAAATCATACTGTGTTCATGTACACTTATCATGTACATAAGCACGACACCAATTCATTCGGTGCCTATTTTGGAGAGCAGAGAACCAATCTGTGCTCATGTGTATTTACTCAATATGTGCACAGTAGCATCGACTTATTCGGTACACTTCTGAGCAGGCACCGAACCAATCGGTGTACCCAAGCACATATTGTGTACAAACACAGTAGCACCGATTGATTCGGTGTTACCCATATAACACACTGAATCAATCGGTCTAATAAGTGGGTCTGACTCTAACTTCTCCGAAACTCATCCAATTCAATCTCTTTGAGTTCCATCTTTTTCTTACCTTCTTTTGGGCTTTATCTAAGCTACCTTGTTCTAGAATTTTCACAAGTGTGCATCACACCTAAATCCATACTCACATAGATCAAGCTACTAATCCTTGCCCCCCTTAATAGTACGGCCAAAGTAAAAACGAAGACCTAAACTACTCCTTGTGTCTCTCAACTGCAAATGACACAAGGAACTAGCTCACCCGTAATCTTCGCGCATATCCTTTGATCCAATATAATGTAATTCAATGACGGCGCCCAACAATACCATGAAAGCCTATCATTGTGACTTAAGTTTGATTGCCGCTGCACAACACACGTTAGTAGCAATGATTATGTCGTCATTAAACACCGAAACGGAATTAGGGTCCTAGATGCTCTTTCAGGGCCCCGTATATTAGTTTTCTTATTTCTCATGAATTCATTCTCGTGTCTTCGTCCCTCTCTGTGCCATCTTTATTGCTCCCATCTGACATGAGCCGTGCCAACAACAGACTTTGTGCATTGTCATCTCCTTTGCATGCACTCAATGGCCACGGCCTGCTACTACCTCCACCTTCGTACACGTTGACAGTTGTGCCAGCGTGTGACAGCTGTCAACGAACCTGATCCACCCTCACCTGTGCTGCCTAGGGGCAGCACCTCTATGCGCTCAGGCTGCTCACTGTCGAGCTTCACAACTGCCTGACACCGAGCCCCATCCCTGCCAATACCTAGTCACCTCCATCACACGCACGAGGTTGTGGCTCAGCGGAACTGTGGTGGATGGCATTACCTATGAGTCTCAATGGAACAGGTAACCGGCGGTGAAACCCGCGACCACGAGGCTTTGGTGAGCTATGGCAAGTAGTGGAGCCCTCGAGGCTCAGGGGAGCATTGGCTGAGGCGAGGCCATCCTTGATCCACCAATCCCACATATGAGGCTCAGGAGAGTGGCAGACGAGTTTGTGGTCTCCACGTAGCGCGAAAAGGCGGGTAGCAACTCTCGCTCATCTAGTGGCACTAGTTCTTCTGTCATCCTCCTCGTATAGTACATAACAACATTGTTACGGGTGCCCCAATAACAGAATTCAAATGGAAAAATTGACCTCCATAAGACAAATGCTTTGTTTTTTCATATGCTTATGGCACGTACAATAGTTTAGACAGTTTCTGTCTATTTGACACACAAAGATGGCATTACAATAAGTTGTCTATTTTGTTGCATGTGTGGTCTTTACTACGTAATTTGGCTAGTGTTGTTTGCATGAGAGCACGGCCAAAGTAGTAGACGAGATAGTATACAACAACACACTCTTTCCTCAATTAATGATGGCCACGTCAGATCATTTTTCTTATGTAGATCCATTCAGATGGAATAACAAATTGATTGTGTAGACTCATTTTGCTTATGTAAACTCATTCAATTTATTTAGACTTATTGTTGTCAAACTCTTGTACGTGCCTTTAGAGCAACTTCGGTAGTGGCTTTCAAATCAAACCATCCAAATACTAATTAGAAGCTGTCTTTATTTTTTGGGCTTCAGAATTCGCTTCAATTCCAGCAATATGTTCTAAGAATGAAGGATTCCCTAGAGACTCCAAGAATAGAGGGTGAAGGGATAAATTTGGAGGCCTTACAAAATAGGGAGCCAAGCAGAAGGCCTGCTGGAGTATAACATTTTTGTTTGACCGTTTAAATTTATGTTAGGGCTTCTTTAGAGGGTCTGCTGGAGTTGCTCTTTGTTTCTTTCTTTTTTTTAGATAATGAAAACTATCCGGCCTTGACCATTTAGGCTACAGCCAAAGTTTACAAATCAGCATCGCATCCGTTTGCAACCTCACACTTGAATAAAAGAGTCTACACCACAATCCGAGGAATTAGTTTGTAATTCTATTACTAAACCTCCAGCCGTGGTGGGCACAGAACCGCATTGCCAGAACCTCCAGTGCTTGACACACGTCTTTTGTTACTTGTCTGTCCTGTTCATGCCGTTGTAGCTGCGCCCAGAATCGAAGCCAATAAGTTCCTCTGAACAATACCTGCAAGTTGTTTCTTTCTAATAAGCTCCACGAGAGCACCTCAATCTGTATTTCCATGGTGCATCAGTATAATAATGTTGGAAACAAATGAGGAATCACAATATGCATGGAACGGAATAATAAATTGAAGTATGTGGTGGCAGTGTGTGGAGGAAGGCAACACTTTTCAATTCTCTTCAGAAATAAAGATGATTAGAATTGCAATTCTATATGTTTAACCATGGGCCAATGTTGTTAGTGAAACTAGAAAGGTGACCCACGCAGATAACGCGGGTAGCTAGATTTTCTCTTACTTCCACAATGGTCGTGCATTGCCACTTGTAAACAAAATAATACTATCAATGTTGAAGAACTTAAATTTGTTTAAACTTCAATGACATTTTATTTTACTTTTCTACATCTATACATATTTTTTTAATCGTTTCTAAAGAAGCAAAGAAATAAAGATGATTAGAATTGCAATTCCCAGCTTTAGTCTTGACCATGGAATTGTGTTGAGCTAACACTGAAAGTAATAAGCATCTGGCTCTGACCACGAAAAAAATAGCGCGCTATAGCGACGCTATAGCGGCGCTATAGCGCCAAACCAGAACCAACGGTAAGCTATCGTGCCTTTTCACGCTATTGGCGCTATCTGCAATATAGCGCGCTATAGCGCCGCTATAGCTATTTAGCGGCATGGCGCGCTAAATCTGGAGCTATTTTAGCTTTTCCCAAATATGGTGAATTCGGCCCAGTAAAAAAAAGCCCGGCGCCCCGGCCCAATTCAGCAGTTTCATGGGTCAATAGCCTTGTCTTCCCCTGGAACCCTAGCCCGCTCAAGCAGTTTCACGGGTCACACGACTCACACCTCACGCACGACCTCCAGTTCACGGCGACGGCGGCGGCGGCAGTGGGCGTGCGAAGTGGCAACGCGGCGGCGGCGGCGGGCTAGCGGTGCGGCTGCGCGGCGGCGGCGGCGGCGGGCGAGTGCTGCGACTGCGCGGCGGTGGCGGCGGGCGAGCGCTGCGGCTGTGGGCGGCAACAGTGGACAAGCACAGTGGCCAGTGGATGACGCCGACTGTCACGCCCAAGAGCCCAGCAATGGCTTCTTCTAGTGAAATCAATCCAAGTCCAGATGCCACGGCACCAAGAGTAGGCAAGTTCTTGATTTACCTATTCTCCACTTGTCGATTCTTGTTCTTTATTTTGATTTGGAGCCACGTACTATTACAGTTCAAGTCCAATATAGTTACAGTTACAGTTCAAGATAGTGCATAGTTAGTGTGATTTGTATTTTGTATTTTGTATTTTAGACTTTTAGTTCAATTTAGAGATGGCTGACAGGTGCATAGCTTAGATCCTGGATTATCTATGACTATGAGTCTAAGCTTTGATTTGAATATGTGTGTGACTGTGTGTCTGTCTGTCTCCTGTAGGCTTATCTAGCACTGCATCCACAAATGCTGTTGCTGCGGAAGCATCTGACCCAGCTTGGAAACATTGCACAATGCCAGATGTGAACAAGAAAAATTCTCTCAAGTGCAACTATTGTGACAAGATCTATCATGGTGGAATAACCAGAATGAAATACCACCTTGCTAAAGTTCCTAAATGTGGGGTTGCAAAGTGTCCCGATGTTATGCCTGATGTGCAAGAAGAAATGATTAAGTTGTTGTCAAAGAAGTTGGATAACAAGGATAGAAAGAACAGGGAGAAAGAAGAGGATAGAGCTGAAGTTGATTTGAGCTATTCTGAAGGAGAGGAACAGAGTGATGCACATGGCAATTCAGTTATTGTGTTGAAAAAGGTGACAAAGAAAGGTGCTTCTTCAAGTGGTCCTATGGATAAGTACTGTAAGCTGACACCAGAAGAAGTCTTGGCTGCAAGGAAGGGCAAATCTAGTGCTGTTGAAAAAGTGCAATCGAAGCTATCAACTGAAAAAAGAGAAGAGAAAAGGGACAGAGCATGTGAGTACATATGCCAATTTATTTATGAAGCAGGTATTCCACACAACACAGTTACACTTCCTAGCTTTGATCTTATGCTTGAGGCTATTGGAGACTTTGGCAGAAACTTGAGAGGGCCAACTCCATTTGAGATGAGTGGGAAATTTTTACAAAAAAGGAAGAAGAAAGTGCAGGGGTCATTGAAGGCTCACCAAGAGTCTTGGGAGCTATATGGATGCACAGTGATGACAGATGCTTGGACAGACAAGAGAGGTAGAGGTGTGATGAATTTGGTAGTTCATAGTGCATATGGTGTTTATTTTCTTGACTCAGTGGACTGCTCAGCTGTGAAGAAAGATGGCAGGTACATTTTTGAACTGGTTGATAGATGTGTTGAGGAAATAGGGGTGCAAAATGTAGTTCAAGTTGTGACTGACAATGCAAGAAACAATGAGGCAGCAGCTAGTTTGTTGAAAGCAAAGCATCCCTGTATTTTTTGGAATGGTTGTGCTGCCCATACCATTGATCTGATGTTGGAAGACATAGGAAAGATGCCAAGGGTTGAAGCAACAATTAGTAAAGCAAAGTGCTTGACTGTTTTTCTGTATGCCCATACTAGAGTTTTGAGCTTGATGAGGAAGTTCCTTTCTAGAGATTTGGTGAGGTGTGGTCTTACAAGGTTTGCAACAGCTTATCTCAACTTGAAGAGTTTGCTAGAAAACAAGAAGCAATTACAGAAGCTTTTCAGGGAAGATGAGCTCAATGAACTAGGCTACCTAAAGAGTGTCAAGGGGAAGAAAGCACACAAGATTGTGACATCTGAATCTTTTTGCAAAGGAGTTGAGACTGCTGTTATTTACTTTGAGCCATTAGCTATTGTGTTGAGGAGAATGGACAGTGATGTTCCAGCCATGGGGTTCTTGCATGGTTACCTAGTAGAAGCCAAGAATGAGATCTCTAGGAGGTTCAACAATGATAGCAGCAAGTTTGAGGATGTTTTTCACATCATTGACAAAAGGTGGGATAGTAAGCTAAAGACACCTTTACATAGGGCTGGTTACTACTTAAACCCTTTCTATTATTATCAAAACAAGTTGGCTATAGAGGAGAATGAATCATTTAGAGATGGTGTAATCACTTGCATTACCAAGCTTGTTCAAGATGAAGCCACTCAGGACAAGATAATTGAAGAGCTTCAAAAGTTTTAGGATGCTGAAGGATCCTTTGGCAAAGAAATTGCTAAAAGGCAGTGCAAAAATATCAATTTTGATCCAGGTATAAACCAATAGACAAAGTCAAAAAACCACAAAACTTACTAATTAGGAATATAGTGCTGAAATCTGTAGACTCTATACTGTATTGTGCTGAAATTTTAGACTCTATACTGTACAAATTCAATGCCACTTCCATGTTGCTCATATGGTTTGTCCCATTTTTTTGTAATTTAGCAAAATGGTGGCTGAATCATGGAAGTAGTGCACCAAACCTCAGAAGGCTAGCTGCGAGAATTCTAAGTTTGACTTGCAGTTCATCAGCTTGTGAGAGATGCTGGAGTTCATATGAACAAGTAAGTATAAATCTGAATTAGATGTACTAATTTATAATCCTCTTTTGTTATCGACTTACTGGAAAAAAATAACGAAATCAAACCTGTGTAGGTCCACACAAAGAGACGCAACAGACTCACACATGACAGAATGAAGGATCTTGTCTTTGTCAAGTTCAACTCCAAACTAAGGCAAAAAAAGGACAACAAGGATAGAGATCTGTTGACACAAAACCGCGCCAACAGAGTCGCCGATGTCTTGGAACGAAACCGGTCAGACCGCTTGGTGCAACCGGTCAGACCGCTTTCCTTGAGATGAACCGGTCAGACCGCTTTTGAGACCGGTCAGACCGCTTTTGGTGTGGCGACGATAAAACCTAGAATCTCGAGCTCGGGAGGGACCCCGTCGGAGCTTGAGAGTCTAGGGTTGTTCTAGGATCGGCAGGCCACCTAGAACGCCCTCAAACGTCGTCGAGACGAGAGAAGAACAGAAGATATGGGGATTGGAAGAGCTAGGAGTTGGAGATAAAAGTAATGCAGAACATAAAAGTAAAGAAAACGATAAATAAGATAAAAAAGATAAATTCGATTGGATGTTGGATAGATGATCTCAATCGGCCATAACCCTTTATATTTATAGGGTGGGATGGTCTTCCCCGTTGAGTTGGTTTACAATACGGGATAAAACTCTTTGAAAGTCCTAAACCTACTCCACTACGGACGAAACCGGTCAGACCGCTTTCTGAAACCGGTCAGACCGGTTTGGCGTTGCCGGATCTGCTACAGTAAAACCGGTCTGACCGCTTCCTAGAACCGGTCTGAATTCATGGATATTGTAAATCCACCTCCTTAGTATCTATGCACACCAAGACGATCGGGTTTAGGCTTAGAATCCTTACTTCGGCTTTCCTGAGCCAAAGCTCGTTGCATCACTTGATTAATGGTTAGAAACTCATAGCCTTCTAATCTTTCTTTGATATGAGATCTCAAACCATTAAGACATAATTCAGCAAGATCCTTTTCAGAAATAACCAAACTATAACATCGGTTTTTTGTATCTCTAAATCTTCTAATCTATTCAAAAACAGGCTCATCACTCTTTTGCCTAACCGATGTTAAGTGAGAAAGTCTCAATTCATTATCATTATTGTAAAAGTGTTCAAGAAATTTTTTCTCTAATTGAGACCATGTATGAATAGAATTAGAGGATAATGCTGAAAACCATGAGAAAGCAGTACCAGATAATGACAAAGGGAACATTCGGATTTTTAAATGATCAAGATTACCATGAATACCCATTTGTGCATTAAATTGGCTAACATGCTCCCATGTAGTTCTACTATCCTCCCCAGCGAATTTAACAAATTCGGGTACCTTGAAATTGTGAGGATATGGTATAGCATCAAAACTCTCAGGATATGGTTTTCTACACACTAGAGTTTTGTCTTTAAGTTCTACACCGAAAGTTACCCACATGAGTATGTGTTTGTTGCTAGGATGCGCATGCCAATTAAAACTGTTCAGGGAAAAAATATTCTATGTATATCACTAGTCATTCCAGGTAACATGGTTCCTTTAGATTACCAATGGGTATTGTTCAAATAATAAGAAGAATAACAAGAAGACAAGCATAGTAACAATAAAAAATATAGATACTAATTCTAATATAAGGATTTGACTGCTAAATTGTCAAACTGGTATTTCAGTCAAGATTGTGTTGACACAAAACCGCGCCAACAGAGTCGCCGATGCCTTGGAACGAAACCGGTCAGACCGCTTGGTGCAACCGGTCAGACCGCTTTCCTTGAGATGAACCGGTCAGACCGCTTTTGAGACCGGTCAGACCGCTTTTGGTGTGGCGACGATAAAACCTAGAACCTCGAGCTCGGGAGGGACCCCGTCGGAGCTTGAGAGTCTAGGGTTGTTCTAGGATCGGCAGGCCACCTAGAACGCCCTCAAACGTCGTCGAGACGAGAGAAGAACAGAAGATATGGGGATTGGAAGAGCTAGGAGTTGGAGATAAAAGTAATGCAGAACATAAAAGTAAAGAAAACGATAAATAAGATAAAAAAGATAAATTCGATTGGATGTTGGGCGAGCAGACCCACCGAGCCCGGCACGAACCCCCTGCTCCCCTTCACCGACATCGTCAGCGACAGGAACCCGGGCGGCGCACCCCGCCGCCGCCGAGAAACGAAGACGATCTCCTTGTCCTTGGAGATGCCGCCCTTCCGATTCTTGGAGAAGTGAGACAAAAACCACTGAGTGGCCTCTTCATCTGCTGCTGCTTTGCGTCGGGCTTCCTTCTCCTCACGGTCCTTCATGAAGGCCTCATAAGCTTGACGATCCTCGGCCGATAATTCATCAACAATCGGCTTAACAATATTAGCAGAATCTACGTCACTAGGTTTTGGTAGATTAACCATAGTAACGGATCCCTTTTCTTTCGTCCCCAGCGGAGTCGCCAAAAAGTATGTTGACACAAAACCGCGCCAACAGAGTCGCCGATGCCTTGGAACGAAACCGGTCAGACCGCTTGGTGCAACCGGTCAGACCGCTTTCCTTGAGATGAACCGGTCAGACCGCTTTTGAGACCGGTCAGACCGCTTTTGGTGTGGCGACGATAAAACCTAGAATCTCGAGCTCGGGAGGGACCCCGTCGGAGCTTGAGAGTCTAGGGTTTTTCTAGGATCGGCAGGCCACCTAGAACGCCTTCAAACGTCGTCGAGACGAGAGAAGAACAGAAGATATGGGGATTGGAAGAGCTAGGAGTTGGAGATAAAAGTAATGCAGAACATAAAAGTAAAGAAAACGATAAATAAGATAAAAAAGATAAATTCGATTGGATGTTGGATAGATGATTTTCTCAATCGGCCATAACCCTTTATATTTATAGGGTGGGATGGTCTTCCCCGTCGAGTTGGTTTACAATATGGGATAAAACTCTAAAGTTCTAAACCTACTCCATCACGACAGAAACCGGTCAGACCGCTTCTAGGAACCGGTCAGACCGGTTTGGCTGTTGCCAGATCAGCTACAGTAAAACCGGTCTGACCGCTTCCTAGAACCGGTCTGACCGGTTGCCCTAGTCTGATAGGCAACTGCCAATTTTGGTTGTCAACAAGATCCCTTAGAAAAACCTGTACATGATGCTTTAGAAGATGAAGAAAACGAGTGGGTTACTGGCATTGAGCCAGCAGAAAGAGATTTAGAGGAGGAAGTAGAAATTGGGGCATCATCACAAGAAGTTGCAGCTGCCAATGAGAGGAGTAAGAGAGGTAACCAGAACCAGCAGAAATCAAAGAGCAGGAAGAGAAAGAGGTTGATCCCTACGTTTGAGGATGAGGAGCCATCTCCATCTTCTGATGGAGAAGATGACAATGATATTGATATGCTATCTGATTCTGAGGCTGAAGCTGAACCATACTAGATCATTGCTTTACTCAGTCTTGGCTGCCAATGTTGAATTGACAAATGATGGCTCTTTTGCTTTGTTGTGATCATTATGTGAATTGTGAACTTAAGTCCTTAGTCCTTAGTCTTTTGCTTTGTTATGATCGTGATGTGAAATTGTGAATTGTGAACTTATGTTGGATTATGATTTATGAACAGAATTTATGATCATGTAAATTTGGAAACAAATAGCGCGCTATAGCGGCGCTATAGCGTGAGCAGCGATCTGCCGCTATAGCGCGAAGCTGTCGCTATAGCGCGGCAATAGCGGCGTAGCATCCAGAAAATGGGAAACGCTAAATTCAATAGCGCGCCATTTTTTTCATAGGGCTCTGAGTATGAAGAAAATTAGAAGTGATATATAAGGTGTTTAATCTCGTTCTTGGTTATTAGTTGGAGCATTAATTATAGTGACTGATTTAATTTTAAGAAAAGTAACATCAAGGGCATTTCTAGTCCTCTACCACAGCCATAAATCTATGGACATTTTTTATTGTGATGCTATGCTAAGATTAGATCAAACAGGTCATTGTTTCTGTGTAGAAACATATATATCAGTTCATTCAAAAATTCTTAACAAAAATGAGAAAAAACACTTAGTACCGGCTGGTAACTAAACTATGCATCCCTGTGTTACCGGTCGGTACTAAACTGTGCATTTAGTATCGAACAGGGTGACCAGTACTAATTGCGTGATACTGTAGTGCCCGCCAGTCATGATCGGTACTAATTGGGTTTCTGGATCAATACTGATAGCGAGTTTTTAAAGTAGTGCATTTTTTTTGTTCATAAACTATTTTTTCCGAGCTCAATTTGAACCAGCATAAGTACCCGAAATTGTGAGGCCCAGAGGTAACATCAGCCCTAGCTGCAAGCTCGACTTCTTTGCAAAGGATCGGGTGGAGGGATAAATTTGGAGGCCTCCAAATATAGGGGGCCAAGTAGAGAGAATATGATTTTTTTGTTTGACTCGCTAAATTTAAGTTAGGGTTTGTTTAGAGTATCAGCTGGAGTCACCCTTAGTTTCTTTTAAAGCGCTCACGGCGACAACATCAACCACGGCAATGGCGGCCACGGCGGTCCTGCTGGCGGCAGCCGCCGCAACGATCCTGCTCGCGCCGCCGGCCTCCGCCGCCGTCATCATGAGGCACCCGCACCCGTGCGACGCGATGCGGGACGTCTGAGGTGATCCAGAACGCGGGGCACCGCCAGTCCAACGGCGCCAAGAAGTTCGCCGTGGAGGTGGCCAACCGCGCCGGCGACGCCGTGTCCGGGATCCACCTCGGGTGCGGCTACAACTTCCACACCGTGCGGCCCGTCGACGCCGACATGATCGTCCTGCTCGCCCCCGGCGACTGCCTTCCTCATCGACGGCGGCTCCATCGCGCCGGGGGGCAGCGTATCCTTCAACTACACCAGCTACGTGAGGTACGAGCTGACCCTGCTCGCGGCCACCTGCGACGGCGCCGGCTCCTGATGGCCCATGAATGAGCCTCACCTCGATTGGCTTCGTGGGCCTTCTTGTTCTTCTGGCGTATGTCGTGGCACACGTGGAAGATGAATTAGCATGGCTCGGCTGCTTGCAGTTTAGCTCGTGAGCAACAAATTTTGTTGAGTTAGGAACACATTTGCTTTTTCACATGAATTATACTCGGGATTATAATAACCAGGGTTCTGAGATTCGACCGAATTGGTCCGAATTTCACCGAAATTCGCCCATTTCGAAGAGGACCGAAATGAATTTAGCTCATCTAAATTCGGAAAGTCACTGAACCCCATCCGAAATTTAACGGAATTTCGTCCATTTCGGCTGGGACTGAATTTTTTTCCAAATTGAATCCCAAATCCGTGATAATAACCTGGAGCATGGATGTGATCTTTGTAGACTGCTTAGATTTTAGCTCAATTTCCTGGCATGCATGGAAAATATATATGTCACACTGTTATTTTGATGGACACAGTGGCGGATCTGCACGCCCAGGCTGCAGCCCGGGTTCAGAGGAAAAAAAGAACAATGCAGATACTTAAAAATTCGAAAATATTAGAGGCTCCAATCACTAATCTTGTATCAACACTTGATCAGCCCGGGGCCTACTGTGTTTCTGGGCCGCCCCTTCATGGACAGCTGTGTGAGTGCATGCCTGTTTGTGAGGGTCCATTTGAGCTTGGATATGTAAAGTCTGCAAATATTGGTACTGTACATAAGTACATGACTATGCTGCTTTACAAGTATCTAAACTAAGTCTTTATTCTAGAAATTCTAGAACAGATTGACAAGATATAAAATTATTATGTTCACCCCTAATTCATTATTAAAATTGAGTGCTGCATCTACATGCACATACCAAATATGTTACAATGATTTATTTTTTTGGATAAGTTTAAAATCCTAAAATGACTCAGTCTTATGTGGAACAGAGAGTATGCTTAACAACATACAAATTTGGCATCTCTCTGCGGTTGTTGTTGATGAAGTGGTGGTTGTGTTTTGTAATTGTTATTTTTTGATTTTTTATCTTCTCTACTACCTCGGCCCCTAATTATATGTCGTCGGAAATCAATATATGTATCCAATGCAATTGGCAAAAGACCCACACCCCTGCATAGCAATCATTTACCAGCAGACACATTTGGATGAACATGTAGTTAATGCTCTATTCGTGGCTCTTGGGTGCCGGCGTGCTAGACGCCATCAATTAAGTTAAACAAATCAATGCTCGCATCCACTTTTTCACATTTAAACATGCAGTACAGTGTTTTGGGCTGAAACAAAAGCACACGACCAGCAAACACATGCATTTCATTTGGTGGCAAACTCCAGCGCCAAAACAATCATGCGCTCCATTTTTATACATCCCAAAAGCAATCTGAAATTTCAAAGGGCCTGTTGGGCTGATCCGCTTTTGGCTGCAGCTGATGCTGATGTTGGTTGTTCAGCCAGCAGCCATAAGCCAGCATCCAACAACAGGGATATTCAAATTCAAAAAACTGCCAACCAATAGTTAATTGTGACAAAGTATGCTCATATCCAAACAGAAGCAATCACTAGTTAATTGATTCTATAAGCTGATAGATAGATGTAATAGAGAGCTGAACCTGTAACTGTGTTTCTCATGCTTCTGGTCCAAGATGGACACTGTCAATTCAATCATCATCCGAGACAGAAGCTTGTTCAGATCATGCAAGTGCAAGTACGGGGAAAGCGAATTGGTGCTGTATTGGTCACCAAGTGGATACATGTTGATGTGCCTGGAATGCAACAAAAACAATCTGTCATTACTTGCAAAAGAAAAACAATCTGTCATTAACCTTCATACTTGGCAGGTAAGAAAAAGAAAATATTATTAATTGTGCTTGTTACAGAGACGTTGTGACAAATGGTAATCCCATAAAGAATGACGGCACATTTGAATCACATCCCGCAGTTGAGGTAATCAGTTTGTTCCTTGCCCTAAACGATAAATGTTTCCAACCCAGACAAATACCCTCTACTTCTATATACAAAAAAATAACGGCTACGAGATACGAGATACGCTCCGGGTGTGTATTTGTACTGTCTGCGCCCGGCTCCGCTCCTGCCTGCCGGTCCGCCCACCCGCCGGCCGTGCGTCCCCGCCGGAGGAGTCGACGAAGGATGGCCAGGAGGTGGATCTGGGAGTGGTGGGGATGAGTCTGAAATTTTTTAATGAAAAGCTTCGTGCGTGTGCAGCTATGAAGCTGCAAGGAGCGAGGACGCGATAAGGGCCTGGTTTAGATGTTAGAATTGGGAGGGTGAATTTGGGAGTACGATGTCACTTCGTAATCATTATACCAGTGTAGCATTTCGTTCGTATTTGTGAAAAATTGTCCAAAAATTGATTAATTAGGCTCAAAATGTTCGTCTCGCAGAGCACAACATTGACGGGGAATCTTCTTTTTGCATACAAGGCCCGACATTGAAAAGGTACACCTAAATGCTGGTATGCAGCGACACTTAATACGGGACGGTTCACTGTAGCTTCCACCACGACAAATAATTAGGAACGGAGGAAGTATCAATTAGTCTTTGTTAAAAGAAACACAATACCCTAACCTAATTGACATGCACGCTTGAAAACATGTCTTTACATACCCAAAATAAATGCAAACAATGCAAAACTCCCAAACTTTCATTTTGACGTTCCAAAAAGAAGCGTTGAGAACTGCGCGCAGTTACAATAATCTTTAGTACTCTCCCAAAACAGTTAATACTTTAAAAGCTGTGATTTTCGTAAACTTTTTAAGACTAAAGTACTCAACAATATTATCAGTAATATATAGAGTTATGTCACCTTCCTCAACCATGCGATGGTAAATAATACAATGCGCCACCTTATTATCCTTGCACACGTACAGTACAAGTGTCGGGACGGGAAAACTTCACAAATCTAACAAAAGTTTCAGACTCACGAACAAAACACCCAGCAGTTCAAAGATCATAATCTCAATCGATGATCGTCGGCTTCAGAGGCCGCCGCTGTGCCATTGCAGGTGGCGGCGAGCAGCTTCATATCGTATCTGACGTAGTTGGTGTAGGTGAAGGAGACGCTGGCCCCCGGCGCGATGGCGCCGCCGCGGAGCAGCAGGCAGTCGCCGTGCGCGACGAGAGCGATGACGCTGGGGTCCGGCCGCGACATAGCGCGGAAGTTGTACCCGCAGTTGAGGTGGATCCCGGACACCGGCACCGCCGCGCCATTGCTCACCTCCACGGTGAACAGCTTGGCGCCGTTGGGCTGGGTCTGCCCCACGTCCTCCTGGACCTGCACGTCCCTCATCGCGTCGCACGCGGCGTGGGCCGCCGGCGGCACGAGCAGGAAGATGATCGAGGCCGCCGCCGCCACCACTAGGATGCGAGCTGTGGCCGCCGGCACCCCCGGCGCCGTCATGCTGATTGGCGCCGTCGCGCGTGCACCTGACGAGAGGGTCGGAGAGGACGAACGCGATGACGACGGGCGGTCGAGGTGCGGATGATCTCACGCACCAGTGTGCACGTATTTATGCATGGGCGGCGGTGCATGGAACGCCTTTTACTGTGTTTTCTTTAAGATTTTAAGGTAGTATAATGGAATAGTTGATGGCCGGGTAACGTACGTATAGTATCATAAAACTTGCTCGAAACGTAGTAATAACCCTGTTTGTATAGGTAAAAAACGAACTCCAGTATTACTAATTTACATACACGGATAACAAATCTCCGTATAGCAAAAACCGGATCTCCGTAAAACTAGAAAAGTGAGTTTAAACGGCTTCTACACGTTTTTAAGAAAACCAGTTTAAGTGCGACCTACTATTTTCACAAATGATTTTTTTTTGGACAGAGAGCTCTCCCGCATAACCAGATGTCGCCGCTTCTCCATGATGCCATCGTCGCCTCATCGGCCATTCCGCCGTCCGTCAGTCAGCCGGTGTCTAGTCGTATCTTCCTTCTTCTTTCGATTCATACGAGAAAAATCACTTTGATGCTCCTGATTACGTTGATCTATGGATGTATATGACCTCTTCTTATGCATCACTTCAGTACTAAATAGTACGTGCTAGATCTCATAATCCATCTTTGTTTTTTCGGCTAAAAAAGCTTGGACTGTGAAGGCTGCATGGTTGCCCATGGCAGAATGAAAACGCATGCATATATAGATTGAACAAATCGGAAACATCACCGTGGCCTTCTCGAGCCTCTCGCGCAACAACTCATCAGTAACATATCAAATCATGCACGCTCTTCGTTTACACAAACGAACCTAATGCTAAGTAAAGAAATTTACGATGGGTTCATGGGTAATTCGTGATAGTTTATAAATGGAGCTTGTTTGTGTGCGGAAAACTGAATTTGGGGTTTATGGGACCCAAATAAAGAATTACGTAAACACCTGGTTAACCAAATAACAATCTTAAAACTCGTTTTCCTAAGAATACTCCCAAAACTTGTTTTATTAAAACTGATAGTTATTTAGGAGATCCAAACAACCACTAAAGATCACTGCTTAATTTCTCCCTTTATCCGCCAAAAAAAGAAAAGAAAAAAAACACACATACATGGCTACATCCCTTCTCTTTTTTCCTGCCGCGCATATGCCAGTATGCCACCCTGCGGGGGTCCCTATACAGCTTCCATTCACTTTTTAACACGGTTGGCTTAGAAGCCCGTTGAGCCCAGGAAGCACCCAGAAGGAATGGACGGCCCAGTAGATAAAGCTGCGGGGCTACTCAGGAAGTTTTACCGTTAGCGCGCCGTCATCGCGCGGAGGCGAAAAGAAATTTTCCACGCGCTTGACTTTTTTGGCGCGAGGTGAACGGGACATTTTCCCCGGCTTTGTATTTTTGGCGCGAGGCGAATCAAATTTTTTTCCACACGCTTTGACTTTTTTGCGGGACAAGTGGTTATAAGGGGAAGTAACGGGTGGGAACTCTACACTACAAACTTGAAGTTCAAATTTGAAAGGTGTATATCAACTAAATTACATATAAATCTGAAATTTTACATGTTTATATTTTTAAACCTGACTTTTAGGCAACTTTTTAGACAAGTAAATCTGAACCATTACATGAGAGCTTTAAACGAGAAATCATCACGATATCTCCTTTGAAGTGTTGACGTACTGAACCTGTAAATAATATTGAACACACTTTAGTAAATTGTTGAATTAGATATACACAAATTGTTCAATAGAATAATATAAATAGTTGAATGCCACTTAATTAAGTATTTGTTGAAATGTTGCACACATTGATTAAATTGTT
Organism: Echinochloa crus-galli; assembly: GCA_900205405.1. Lineage (NCBI taxonomy): Eukaryota > Viridiplantae > Streptophyta > Magnoliopsida > Poales > Poaceae > Echinochloa > Echinochloa crus-galli. The sequence goes on from OAMR01000529.1 coordinate 36,326, forward strand.
GAAGCACATATACACAAATTGTTTAATAGAGCAATATAAATAGTTGAATGGACGTCTAAAGTCTTTATCGAAATGTTGAACTATATTGATTAAATTGTTGAGTTATATGTAAAAAAATTATTTAGTAGAACAATATAAATGGTTGAATGGGCGTGTAATAAAGCCTTTATCGAAAAGTTGAACTATATTAATTAAATTGTTGAGTTAGATGTAAACAAATTGTTTAGTAGAACAATATAAATGGTTGAATGGGCGTGTAATAAAGCCTTTATTGAAATGTTGAACTATATTGATTAAATCATTGAGTTAGATGTAAAACATTATTTAGTAGAACAATATAAATGGTTGAATGGGCGTGTAATAAAGCTTTTATCGAAATGTTGAACTATATTGATTAAATTGTTGAATTTGTATATTCGGAGTGTTAATAATAAAATAACAAATTATTGAATTGACAAACCTGTAAATGACTTCTTCTTTTTTCAACTAGTGAAGTAACTCCATAAACTTCCCAACAAACTTGTTGTGCTTAGAAGAGAGAAGCTGGAATAGTAATTTCTGACGTAGTAGTAATAAATCAACCTGTTGAGATGAGTTTACATTAGGCAGTTTATTATATAACAATTGTACTTCAGTAACAACTATTCATACACAAATCATCAGTTCATGCTGCTATTTCAAATGTGAGAGCATTTAAAAAGTTAGGAGCAATACATTAGAAATGTTCTCGACCGCCTTTCCATCATATGTCTGCATAAATTGAAGTGCAAATATCCCTGAATCATATCTATGTGAGAGAAATAAATTAGAAACATCGGTAAATTGGTACAAATGTAGTTACACAGTTAGAAGAAAACATGTTAAATTAAGTTTTCGTGACAAGAACACACCTGAATTTTTGTTTAGGTACCATCATGTAAGAAGGCTCAAAATCTCTAATGTTGAAACTTATACAGCGAGGATAAGCTAGAATAAAAAAACACTTAAAATTATAGACCACCGTATTAATCAATTGTTGATAGTCAACTGCCATATAATCGGAGTTGAGAACATCAAATCTCCTATCGATGAAATTTGCAACAATAATGAACCACTGATGCTTAACAACACATGGAATAAAAACCTATAAAAAATAATTAGTGAGAAATTACATAATATTTGTTCCATGAAGATAAAATGTGTAGACAAAGGGGAGATTGCATAATTACTTACATGATCTATGTTTTCAAGTTTTACGCCAAGAACAGATTGTGTGAAGATGGTCCTTACATCATTATGAATAAGACCTAATTTATCGAAATAGTTGAATGGGCGTCTAATAAAGTCTTTACCAAAATGTTGAACTATATTGATTAAATTGTTGAATTTGTATATTCGGAGTGTTAAAAATAAAATGACAAATTATTGAGTTGATAAACATGTAAATGATTTCTTCTTTTTTCAACTAGAGAAGCAACTCAATAAACTTCCCAACAAACTTTATGTGCTTACAAGAGAGAAGCTGAAATAGTAACTTTTGACGTAGTGGTAACAAATCAATCTGGTGAGATGAGTTTAGATTATGCAATGTATTATATAACAATTGTACTTCAGTAAGAACTATTTTTGAAAATATATGTTAATTATGCATACATAATCATCAGTTATTTACAACAGTAGTTCTGAGACTCTAGCAATGTACCTTTGTCTTGGACTTCTTTACTTGGTTCCACACTTCCATTTGCCCTGTAAATTATGGTTATCATGATCAGTTCAGTGAATACAAGATACAAATGGTTAAACGGTCGGTACTACTACTTCTGAAAGAATTAAGGTGTATTTTAGTCACAGACATGGTTGGGATAGAGCGGTATGGTGAAGAATATGAAAGATTATTGTCGAGGTAAAAGATTCAGAAAAACATGGATCATAATTATCCACCCAAATTTGTTGGAGGAATTGAGTTTTTCCTCGTTATCATCTACATTAGAGGCATGGATAGTGGATCCAAGAATCACAGCAACAAAGAAGCATGCCACACCGGGGAACATAATCTCTGCCCTGTTGATGCGGTTGTCCAGGAAGTAGTTCAGTGTCGTGCCTGAAAACACACGGGGCATCGTATGAGATTTATATATACAAACATCCAAAAATTAGGGAGACAAAAAGGAATTATTTTGAAGACACTTACACAAGTTAGTTTTTACAAATTTAGTATATACTTGAGAGATTTTTTCACCCATTTCTAACAGCTTCTGTTTCAAAGCTGCGAGTTACATTTCTTCAGTTGTATAAATACACACATATTGCCCAGGTAGATGAGCTTGATTACTCTCAAGAAACTTGCTCTGTCACATAACCACTGCATGATTTACTTTTTTTAAGGAACATGATTTACTTGCATCTAAAAAGATGTCTGTGTCAACATTTTTTTTTCACTGTAAGCAATGCCCTTTGTTGTACCATTCAAGACATATATTTAGAATCCACATGTTTCCATTCAAAGTGAAAAAAATTGTGCAAAGCAATTAATCCACCAAATTGCAGCTACACAAGTGGCAAGATGGATTTCAACAGCATAACAGGAACTTTACACATAGGCTTGTAAGAAAACAGTTGACAGTATCATTGATGCTCTTCTATATTCTGTCGATTCTTGATTTTAAAACCCATCCATAGTTCTATCAGAATATTCCCAAACAGCATACATATAGGACTTATTTCTACTATACAGCTATAGTCTAAAAAAATTAAATGGATTGCGTACTCATCTAATAAGTAAAAAAAGAACAGTATATGAGCCGAGCAACATAGGTGAATTGTAACTCATTCAGATATCTATTCATTCTTGGCACTTAACTTTTAAAGAATTAATCACGATAGCATTATCCAATCTTCCACGAAATCACTGAACAAAGTCAGAGTACACCCCGGCCTAGTCGTCATAATGAACTGTGCAAGCAACACCAGAATCTAATCCTGCATGCTAAAATCCTTAAAAATTACACAATGTCTCAACAGGCTGCTAACCTGTCATTGCCTACTCGATAACAAAAGGCTCAGTACATTAGTGTTTGAGATTAACATACAACACGACTTAGTACAAATAAAATTATGTAAGCTAGTCAATGGGAGAAAAAAGAAGGGCATCGGTTATAGAGCAATGAGCCATTATTAACTCATAATAAAAGAGATAAAATCATCAGCAATACATGCGCATAAATACTTAGCTTTCCTAATAACTTAGTTGAATTCAAATTAATATAACCTACCATTAGTATAAGCAGAAGTGAGGACCTAAGAAAAAGGGTTAAATTACATAGTTGAGGTGGGCAAAAGATATGTTCAGGCATCATGATATAGTTCAAGCCACAGCTGAGGCCATTTTTATCATTTTAATGGAAGATATAAGTAAAAGATTAAAAATAAACACAAATAGATGAACCACCATCACATAACCACACAACTTTATTATAGCATACAGAATTCAGTTGATCTACTTTCAGAGCATGTATTACAAAAACTTCAATCAAACAAGTGATACACAAGTGTATCACGTCAACATACACAACTGATGGCAGTTATACTCCAATCCCAACAATAATGTAAGCATACACAACTGGCGATAGTGATACTGCATATAAGAACACACAAAAAAAGCGCACACTTGGTACACAAAAAGTTAAATCCAGCAGCTGTGCGACCTCCGCGAGCTTTCAAAAAACCTGAGCTAGTGATTTTACTCCTATCTAGGTTCAACAATTCTGTTCCATTAGCAGCAGTTAGATTCCACATCAGACTACTACTAGCCACGTCTGACGCCAGAAAAAAGTATCAAACATTTGAAAAAGATCAGATTCAACATTTTCTAAATAGTATATCAATATTGAAAGGTAGTAGATTCAACAATTTCCAAACACATATTAACATTTTAAAAAATATTGTATTCAACATTTTACACAACCTACTGCAACACCTTATGAGAATAGATTCAACATTTAGCGACACCTACATCAACATTTTTTTAAAAAAAAAAGAATATATTGTTTTCTTCTTCTCCAGCGACGACGGTGGCACATAGCAACAACAATCCTGTATTTGCTTGACATTTTATCTTCTCTATATAACTAACATCAGGACCATGTTATCTTCTCTAGATATATAACATCAGGATCATTTTATCTTCTCAAGATAACTAAAATCAGGACCATTTGGATGTAGACCATGCTGCAGGATTTGATAGAAACATGGAAATAGAAAATCTAACCTTATGTTGTCGAGAATGAGTTCTTGCCCTAGTCACTGAAACAGAAGAGGGAGCTGGATCTGGTGGGATGATAGCTGGATCAGCCGGCGGAGGGCCTGAATCCGAAGCACCAACAAATGGATCTGCTGGGGAACGAACCGAATCTGCGGCAGTGGTGCCTGAATCCAGTCGAGCAAAAGACGATTCCAATGCGAAACAACGAGTACATTGCTTTTGAGCCATCGCCGCAGCTCTGAATAGATAAAAAACAAACCAGAGAAAAACAAATCATGGCGGAAACAAATCATGGTGGAACCGATGTGAAGAAGGAAGAAGAAACAAATTGCAGCAAATGCGGACTCACCTGGGAGAGCGCGGCAGACGGGAATAGATCATGGCAGAAACCCTAAAAATCGCCAGGGGTTCGTCGGGATTCCATCTCCACCTTCTCGTCGGGGGGAAGAACAGGGAGGCGACGAAGCGAACGAGGAAGAAGAGGAGACGAAGCGAACGGAGAAATAACGGAAGAAACGGACGGGAAACAAATACCGTGGAGACATGGCGTCGGGGATCTAGATCGGACGGAGGAAAAAAGTTGCACGAATCTCAAACACTGGAAGCTAGGTGGGGAAAAAAACTTTCGGAAGCCATATAGGATTCCCGACCCTGCCTGGCTCTAGCACAACAGAAAATAGTGCTCACGAGGCCCATCAAGCAAAACTGAATCGCTCCAGATGCTCCGCCATACCTTCCGCTCGGCCGCGCCGCCTGCGCGTACTCGCGCCAAACCGAACCGCTGCCCTGTCGCCCTGATGCTGCTGATTCGCGAGTTGTGTGACTTCGCGTCAAAACTCATCCCCTGCCGACCTGCCGTGCTGCACCCTAGCCCCTGCGAATCGCAGTGCCCAGACTAAGGTCCAGTTCCACCGAAAAGCAAAAAGTTATCTCTCCAAACTTCAATATTCATCTATCACATCAAATCCCTCTTCATGCATGAAACACTAAACATAACTAATAAAAAACTAAGTACACAGTTTTGATGTAAACGCTGAGACGAATCTTTTGAGCCTAGTAAGATCATGGTAGAACAATGTTTACGACAAACAAAAGAAAAGTGCTACAGTGCGCTACATTATCCGATGTGACTTTTCGACTAAATTTTAGTCACCCTTTTTACAACTACACACACTCTAAAACCAGAAACGGCACACTTACACCAGATCAGAGACGCTGAGTTGCTACCGCCGCTCATATCATTGGAAGTCATTGGTAATTGTTTCATAATTCTAACCTTTATTTATTATAAGTATGTTCGACATTTAGTTGTAGAGTAATCATACTCATTTTATTTTCTGCTCTTTTAGTTTGTATATTAAATATATTATTCTTCGAGAATTATATCTATATCATTCGTATTATTATCTATTTTATCATATTAAAATTTTCAAAACTAAACTAAAGGTTCCATAATGGTTTGTTCGCCCTTTAAATCATAGAGCCGGCCCGCCTCGCCTCCATCGTCACCGGCAATAAATTGATGCTGCATCGTTCCACTCATCTCGATCCCGCATTCCCGCCACACACCTACATCTCACGCTTCCTGATCATCACTGCATGCCCCATGCAGTATAGTTTAACTTGCCACTCATCTCTTGACCCATACAGTACATGGACATATTAGTTCAACTTGCCACTCATCTCTTGGCCCATGCAGTACATGGACATATTAGTTCATGACTTCTTGGGGTCACCTCTACTGCATGGGCCAAGTGCCGGGCTTGGTGACGGCCCAGTGCAAGAGGCCGGGGAGGAAGAGGAGATGGTGGTAGGAGATGTACTCATGGCAGTATCAGCGAGGAGCAGGAGCCCGAGGACAAGAGCGATGCTCGAGTTCGAGCAAAGGGCTGGAAGCTCCGGCTAGGGGGCAACGGATAGCGGTGTCCGACGTGGTATACAAGTGGGCGACAGGGGCGGGCCCACATGTATGCAAGTTGAATACCCATTATTTTTGATAAAATATATATAGTGTATATTGAGTATATGTACTAAAATACAACCAACAACACTATTTTGCGCGCGGCGGCCTAGCTAGAGGTGGCGCGCGGGAGACTAGCAAGGCGGCGTAGCGGCGGCCAGTAAAGCGGCGCCGCGGCGCGCAGGCAAGGCGGCGGCGCCGCGGCGCGCAGGCAAGGCCTGGGCGGTTGTGCGGCTTGCGGCTAGG
>OAMR01000529.1:69025-82288 GCA_900205405.1 Echinochloa crus-galli
AGATAAAATTTAAAAGTAGAAACACTAAGAAGACTAAGGAAATGATGGACCAGCCGTCTATAACTTCTGTTTTGTACTGAACAAACAAACATAATTGAAGTGAATCTTTTTTAAAGCTTATTCAAGTGAATCTTAGTTCTACAATACTGGCACCAAAAATGTTGCACTCATACAGGATAAAAGGGCAAGAAGGAAAAAAAATTATACAGTGTACCTTGCTAGCTGATCAACCTCCTGTATGCTTTGTTATAAGAAAAAAACCTCCTCTCTTCTGCTCTAATCCAACTGTTCCAATCTGATCAAATAGCAATTGATCGAAATTGGCCAGCAGGATGTAATGAGTATAAGAATTCTCTCCGTCCCAACTTAAAATGAGGCAAAATTTTTTAAAATTGCACGTGTACCCGCCGGCGGCACCCGATGCAGGGGGCGCTGCTCCTGTTCCACCCGCCGCGCAGGAGCACTGGTCAAGCACCGCTATCCAACATTCTTTCACACTCAATGCCATATAGTATAAAATGAACAGTGTGTCAAATCATTTGATACCTCGGTAGGACTTTTCCCCATGTTGAGCCCAATTGAGATGCACACAAACCCGTAGTCTCCATCACCAAGTTCACCTGCCAACCGCGAGCAATGCTCAGCAATGTGAGTACCAAATCAAATCTAATATCGATATGGAAGCAAATCACAAGATGGATGAGGTGGAGAAGAGGAAGAGGAATACAGATAGAGGTTACCTCGGCGGCGAAGGCGTCTGCGGCGCGACGGCGGCGGCCGAGCGAGCGCGCGGCACTTTTCGTGCGGGGTGGGTCAAAGTTTCTTTTTTGGGTTGGGGTGGTGCGGGGGACGCGCAAGCATGGGAGCGCATGCATCCCCTCCAAATTGATGCCACTGCTGCTGCCCGAACCAATTTGGTCAATGATGCAAACAAAATCGAAGCAATCCCTGCCTATCAGCAATTGTATAGGTATGGACCCAACATAAGACACAAATTGGATCAGCATCGATTCAAAGGAAAGTCAAATCTAAATGCAATAAAACCATGAAAACTAATCATGTGCCATTCGAATTGTTCAGACAAGTATCTCACAAATAAATCATAGATGACTGGAAAAACACTCAATTGACCAACAGGGGCGGACCCAGTATAGGGACATGGGTGTACATCTACACCCAATAATTTGTGAAAAAAAATCACAGTAAAAGTCTATATAATTTGCATATACAGGCATTGATGAGCCTAATCGTGTATGCATGAGACCGAAACTACCAAATAAGCTCACAAACAACCAACGACAGCCCCCCCACCTCTCATGATGGGCCGGCCTGCTAGATGTTGGCCCAAGTTCGTGCATACACAAGGTGGACGAGGAGGCATCATCTGTACTGCGATTTCATTTGTGTCACGGTCCATCAGCTAGACTTGGCGTGGAGCGCGAGAGTGGCGTACATGTCCAGTTGGGAGCTCAAGCATGGGGTCATAGGAGTGGGGTAGCGACGAGAGGTGAGCAAGATTGCAAGGAGACCGTGCCAGGCCACGAGCACGGAAGAGAGACCATACCACAATGACATTTCAGACATTTCTGATTGATTTATAATTAGCTAGGGCACATCTAATTGATTAATTGATTCATTCAGTTTTATGAATTTACATTTGTCAAGCACAAGTTAATAGTACGAGATATGTTGGTCATATTTCTTAAATATATGAATTTAAAAGCATGCTATATTAATGAACACACAATCTCTTGTTTAAATTGTGATCAAAGGCTGTCATTTTCTAAGTTTTAGATTGTTACATGGAATAAACAGCAATTTATCATCTGCTTTGATAGATTTTGAAAATATTTAAGTTTTCCTATGAGACCATTTTTCTATAGTATGTACACCCAATTTTTAAATCCTGCGTCCGCCACTGAACCAACCCTGGCACACAAGCACACGTCGTCATCTCACGTTTGTCGCTGGTACTTGACCAATTTTTAGATTGCACGGTTCACTTCTCACATGGTGATTATTGAAGGACCGAAACAGCGACAAGAGAGAGATGAATGGGATGCTCAAAAATTATTCGTAAGAATTGAAGCTTATGTCCTAATTATAGTTCTAAAACCTCTCTTTTAATCGCCAAGATGACACAAGTTAATTTGTGACAAGTTCAACCTAGAAACGACTGGGACATATAAAAGTATAGCAGAAGCATTGACATAATCAAAGCATGAATCAAACACTAACTGAGTCTCAACTTAACTAACCTAAAGGATTAAGCACTAATATATACTATAAAGAGAATTAGATTTGAAAACATTTCTCACCAAGATTAGGCCCACCCTCTACCTTCACCCGCCTTACAAAGGACCCACCTGCCAGCAACTAGGACGATGAAAGACGATGAAAAGGGAGGGGGGAGGGACATTCCTGGCATCATTCCCGCGAAACCTTACTTTTCTCACCCAACACACCGTACGCATACACCCCCGCCTGTCCGCCCGCCGTACCCACCCGGCCCGCCAGCGCCAATCACGCCTCGCCGTCAGCGCCACGCCCCCGGCCTTCCCCTTCGGAGCCTCCCTATCCATCGCGGCGACATCAATCACGCCCCTCCCTCATCCCCCGCTCTTGCTGCTCTACCCCGCCGCCTCCACTTCTCCATCCAAACAACCCTAACCCAGGGCCGTCCTCGTCCCGACGATGGCGGCGGCGGCGGCCAAGCCTCACTGGCGCCCAGCGGCAGCCTCGGGACGGAGCTCGGGTGGCCCGTGGAGGCGTCCCCGGCGGAGCTCGTGCGCCCGCGCGGGCAGCGGTCCCGGTGGAGCTCTCGCGTGTGGCGGCGACGGCCCTGCCGGGCGCGCGAGCTGCGGCGGTGGACTCGGCGGAGCGCGCCCGCGTGGGGACGCGCGGCTGCGGTGGCAGATGCCGGCCAGCGTGGCATTGGTGGCCACACAGAGGCGGCGGTCGCGAAGGCAGCACAGAGCTGCTGCTCACCGACAGCCGCGCAATGCGGAATGCGGACTGCATCGGCTGCAGATCCGCGTACCCCACGCCCGCACTGCACCTGTCGCTCCGCATCGTCCGCTGCTTGCCCTACAGCCGCCGAAGCCGCCATAGCCCCCGTCTTCGTCGTCATCATAGCGCCGTCGAGGATAAGGGGACAGATCCCCATCACCACGGCCACCTGCTGCACCTCACATCATCACGCGGCATCTTCGACTGCCGTCCATGGGAGGGTTGGGGCAGGTCCGTGCGGGTTAGCGCCGGTGAGTAGGTCCGGGCGGCTCGGCACTGATGGCCCCCTACTGCACGGCAGCCTGCACCCCATCCCCATCTTGCACCTGCGCCCGTGGGAAGGGAGCCAGTAGGGGCCGGCGCGCTCGTGCGAAGGGGCTCGGCAGCGCGAAGAGGGGCACAGTGTGGAGGCGCGCCGATGTGGGAGGAGGAGGCACGCGCGCGGAGCAGGGAGGAGAGGCAGCGCCCGTGCGTACGGCGGCGTCGGCACCCGCAGGGAGGAGCTTGGGGGCGGCGCCTGCAGGGAGGAAGACGGGGCTGCAGGAGGAAGACGGGGGCGGCCGACGCGAAGAGGGGAGCAGCCGCTCGCGATGGGGTGGCGGGAGGCGCGGTTGGCGATCGATCGGGAGAGGCCGCGAGGAGATCATCCGGCACGTCGATGACCACGGACAAATGGCCCTGGTCGGCCCCAGTTTCTCCTGCCTAGATTGCGGCCGTGGCAAACAACGACGTGAGTTTTGCTATTCTCCTCTCCTTCGTCGACTTCACCCTCAGCGCCGGGCGCTCCGTTAGCTCTGTCTCTCTGTCTTCTTCACGTAAGTCTCTCCTGCTTCAGCTCTCGAATAGGACTCGCTGCCCTATACATGTTTGATGAAATGCATAGCCCATCATTAGGCTCGCAATTAGGAAGCTCTTGCATGTGTTCAAGCGATCTCTAATGGCCGTTTGTCCCTTGAATTGGAAGTATACATCTGATCTCTGTCTACTCGTTCCAAGTGCAGGTTATTCCAAGGGGTCAGCAACGGTCTAGGAGATCATCTTCTGACCTAGGTTCTAGCTTTGATTGGAGGTATATGTATCAAAATTCTATCAATTCTAGCTATTAATACTATTGGGCAGATCCGGTCTTTCAATTTGATCTGTATTGTTATGGTGGAAAGGGTGCCAGTTTTGGGGATTGAAATCCCATATGGTTTTTGTTTCTGTGTGCGACTTGCAAAGAGTAATGCAAGGTTGATGTCTCTTCTATTGCAGGTTGTAGAGAACAAATAATGTTGCTTTTGAGACCATACAGTGCAGGTTGTAGAGAACAGATAATGTTGCTTTTGAGACCATGTATTTCAATTCATTTTCAGCTATGTTAATATTTCGTTGAATTAGATCTTTGGATTGATCTGCTAGATGATGACGACGCACGGACTTGAAGTGGATGCCTTTGCATAGCTTTGTTTGGTCCTGACCGCACAGGGTTATCGGTGGTAGTGTAGGTGGAGTCCTCGCAGCAGCTGGAACAGTTCAGGTGATTGCTGGTTTCTTCTAGGATGCATTCAAAGCTCCATTCTTGGACATTTTAGTGTATGCAATTAGCAAATTCAAACTCATTGCAGGCAAGTGGCAAGTGAAATAGTCATCGGCTGAAACCTGCTTCATCAGTCAATTTCTAATATGATGTATTTGCATGTACGATATATTGGAGAATGCAGATAAGTGATTCCACTTTGTTACAGGAAATGTTTAGCATTGGAAGGCATGATCGGGAGGTAATTCTGGTATAATCAGATCCCCACCATTTAGTATAGTATGTGTACATTGGGAAGGTGGTGCAGGCTAATTTTTTGTGGTGTGCCCATAATCTCGGACTTGATATAATATGTATATTCCTCACTTCCTCTATACATTATGTGTTTGAGTCGATGCTTGCACACAGCTACATTTATTTGCTTTCTGCATTCTTCAGAGAAGCAAGTTTCACTATTGAATTTTCTGAACTTCTTGTCACTTGAGATATTCTGAGGCACTATTTTTTTTATAATGCAAATGAGCCAATGTATGTGCTGGTTGCTCCAGAATTTTTGACCAGATGTGCCTGTGCAATGGAGAAGGAACAGGAGCTGGGTATGCTCTGGGGGCTGATTGATAGGTAAGTTTTCAAAGTTTTTCTTATTTGTGCTGCGATCTCAGCAACAAGGTACTTTTCCTGCTTATTATTTAGTGTTTCTTTGATGAACTGCTTCTAAATTTTCAGATGCAATGTCGATTTGGTTGCAGATATGTAACAATTTCTATTGATCCGTACTGTGATTGTCGGACCTTAGGACCGGTAATCCACCTGGGGGTACCCGAGTGGTTGATTTGTAGGAGGGGCGATTGATGAACTAGTGACTTGATGGTATACAGGAGGCACCGATTTAGACAGGTTCGGGCTACCCGGAGGTATAATACCCTACGTCCTGTGTCGGTGGCGTCGTTTGTATTGCTGGCTACTCGACCGAGCTTTAGGGAGCTTGGGCGAGCGTATGGTTTACAGGGTGAGATGCGTGATCTTGCGTTGTGTTGCGTTGTGTTTGTTGAGGGTACCCTAGGCCGCTTTATATAGGGTAGCGGGCTAGGGTTTACAAGTCGGTTTCCATCTAAACCTACTTGACTCCGACCAGGACTCTAATCCGGGTCGGTTACAACTGGAATATCCCTGGATATCCGCACGAGCCGCCCGCCGGGTCTTCATTATCTTGTCCGTCAAGTCAAGGAGCCCGTATGGGCCGCCTAGGGGTCGGCCCATGGGCCTGTCAGAGGTGGGCCCTGGACGCCGTGATCTAGTCTGACAGTGGGCCTAGGGGTACCCATATCCCACAAGCCCCCGAGCAACGTGCAGGCGCGTGCTGAACTGCTTGACGAAGTGCCGGAGCCAATGAGGTCGGCTGAAGGTGCTTCTTCATGTAGTCGGCACAAGGGTGGGCGGTGCTCAAAAAGAGAGAACACCCAACATCGACGCCGAGTTCTTCGAGGTAGTCGGTCGGTCCTCATGAGGGCCGAGTACAGGGCGACGATTAGGAGCACTGTACGTACAGTAGCCCCCGAGCGTTGGGTTGGTTAGTATAAGCGAGCTCAAAAAATTATCTAGACAACATGTTGCCCAGGAATTGGTGAAGGCGTGCTACCACCAAGGGAGCTTTCCGAGTTGTGGGGCTTACTCAGTCAAATTGGCTGAGTTCTGGATGGGTGAGAGCATGCTGCCACCAAGGAAGGAGCAAAATTTATTAGCACCCGTGACTCAACAGTGCGTTGATAACGATGGGCTGAGCCTGCTCGGTCAAAGGCTGTAAAAGCCGGTCATGCGGGAATCCCATGCGATAAGGATGGACCGAGCGGCCCGGTCGGGCATTGATGGCCACCTGCCCGTGGAAATGGCGAAATGCATGCGTATCCGTAGCCAGGCGTTAGTGGTTCACGGGCCACCAGAGCTGTGACCCCCGGTCGCCTATAAATAGACGCACCGACGCTTGTTCATCGTCGCCGAGGTTTGGAGACAGTAGCCATCATGTGGATCTTGAGAATCTTCCTTCCTGAGAGAAGTGTGAGCGAGGGTATAGCAGGCCAGGGTGCATGCCTTGGCGTTCGCCATTGATGCCAGAAGAAAATCGTCGAAGAGTGGTGCAAATGCTACGGGAAAGGAGTCAGGCATCGCGCTTCTCATAGGCAGGAGAGGTGCCTATTTCTTGGTGGGACCGGATGAGGAGGCTACGGTAAGTCTTCTCTTCGTCGGGAAGCTAGCGAATGACGCCGAACTGATGGCTGATTTTGCGGGCCCATCAAGGACGAGCGAGCGCGACCTGAGCCTGGGCTCAGGGGTGCTGATGCCGAGTCCTTACTCCTCTCCAGCAATGCAGCCACGAGGTCCTTTGGTCAGTTCCAATTTTCAAATTCTTAATATGCCTGGTAAGGGTATTCTACCGACTACAGAGCAGTTTAGAGGATACGAACAGATACTTGCTTCGGGACTACAGAGCCCTCGACACATAGAAAGGGAAGAGAAGGGGTGCCGACTACCCTGAACCTTGGGTCCTAAGACACCGGAACTAACGTGATGGACTACAAAGACCGTAAGGGCTGTCACCACCTTACGGCTACCACCTCCGTTGCGACGGGCGGATTCTAAGCTTGTCTCAAGTACAGGAACCACGCCTAAACTAGTTGACTAGTACTTATCTCCTATAGTAAGATAAGCACCCAGGCTAAGCAACCAGTATACAATTATACCCATCAACTAAGCACTGAACGAAGAACGAAACAAGTAAATGAATGTAAGAACTGAATGCTCAATTAATCAAAGAGACTTCGGTTGATTCGGGCGAAGATTCCGGTTCGGCCGAACTCCCCGGTTCGGCCGAACCGGAGGATCCACCGACTTGGCAGCCAACGGCCTGGATTGCGCCCTGGAGGCGGTTTCTGCCTTCGGCCGAATGGGCTAGTTCGGCCGAGCTGGGCCCATCCCTCCTCTACACCGCCTTTCCTCCTCCCACGTGCTAGTTTGCCTCCTGGGTCGGTTTGGTAAGTCGGTTCATGCCCTGGGCTGGGCCGGAGGCCTTCTGGTGGACTTCGGGGTCTTTGTCGGGTTGAGTTTGGGCCAGGGTGATGTAGCAGTGGTCTGGGATGAGTTGGCGGTCGTCCACGTGTCGTACATCGTGTTCACTTGGTCATCGGTGACGTGGACAGCTCCCGGTGGCTTGTACGGCTAAGGGGGATAACCGGCCGAATGTGTCGTTCGGCCGAATCGGTCATTTCCGACCCCTATAGCACATATTTCTCATTGTTGTACCTGCATAAGCGACACTCACCAAAACTCATGGAACTCCATTAGAAATGAAACCTAAGTACATGAAGTGTTGCATAAAGCCTCATTTATTCCCGAGTATTGGTGGTCGAAATTGGGTTGTAACGACCGCCAACAAGCTCCCCCAAGCTTAGCTCTTTGCTCGTCCTCGAGCAAAGTTAAAAACTTAGGCTCGGTGGATCAGGAGTTGCTACAATGTCATTTCTTTTGCAGGAACTTTATAAACAACTAGTACTCAAATTTACTTGAATTACTAGCAAGGTATTAATTCACCATTTTACCTATGGGGCTTATAGCAATCTCCTTATCTTGGGCGGTTGAAAGGATGAACAGTTTAACTTAGTTTTATTCCACTCTACTCTTTTCAGGATCCTATCTCGGAGTTTTCGCCCTGTTGTGAAAAGATAAGTTGTTCCTCATTGGCTCACTCAATCGGTCAAGTGTATTTGATTCCTCACCAAAGGCTTTGCCTTCTTTTCATCCTAACATCTAACTTGGCTTTTTGTGTAGCTCAGGGATAAAGAATGAAGGCATACAAGCATCTTATTTTTTGCTAAGTCAAAAACAGGACCTTAGGAGAATCAATTCATACTCTTAGATCGAGAAGTGCAAGTGTGTGGAATATGCGGAGTGGAACATGTGAAGTGGAATTTGGTGGAACTTCATGGAATGATTCTTCCTCTCCTTTATTTATTTTTCGAGAGCATGTCCTATCTTTTATTCTTCATTTTTTTTGCCATGCCTTTTTGGCATGCTTTTCTTTTTCTCATATTTTTGCCATGCCACTTGGCATGCTCTGTGGCATGTCAAAAATATGAGAAAAAGAAAAGCATGCCAAAAAGGCACGCTTTTTTTTTGCATAGCCCACGCCTCTACTTCAAAGATATTTGGAGAGAGAATCAAAGAACATGAAGTTTATTTTTGTGGAATGGAGGATGGCATGTTTTGCTAACTCCCAGTGTAGGAATTGCAAGTGAGAGGTGGAGTGTATGTGAATCTCGATCTTAGAAGCATGAAAGATTCCTCACTAAGGTCACAACAATTTGACAAAACTCACTAAGATGACAAGCAGCATATGGTAGAAAGTTTAGAACTAATCCTATCATATGGCTTAGTTTGGAATGAATCCTATCATATGGCTCTGGTAGGAATTTTTGACCAATGAGGAACTTCGTTTTATTTTTGAAAGCATAAACATCCGAGATTTTCACCATACTAAGAGCAGAAATAGAATTCAACCAAAGTCTCACTATATCAATCCCCACAACAACCTAGACTTGGAATATGGCATATGCTCCCACAAGGTTTTTAGGTTCATTTCTACTTATGCCAAATAACTCAAGCATAGTCAAGCAACTAGTTGCAACAAAGTACTAGCAAAATTAATGACAGAGCAACTATTCATCATTTCCAAAGTGAGAGGCATATGTTTCATTCTATGCATGGTTGGGAGTTAAGGAAAATATCTTTCAATTGAATGACCAAAGTGTTGAGTAATTCGGAACATACCTGATGGGGGTCCTCCCCCAAGCTTGGACTCTTCACTGGTATGGATTCAACCTTGAAAGGTACTGAGTCAGCTGGTCGGCCTGCTCGTTCTCGTCCTGTTCCTCCACTGTGTCATGCCTGTACTCATGTATCTTTTTCGTTAAACAGGGCAATCTCCGGTTGGGTCAAATGCACCAACCGGAGCAACAATTTTATTCTTTTTGCATTCAACTCTAATTTCATTTATTCATCAAGCTAAGAATTAGAAAAGAAATATTGGAAGGGAAATAAAGAGAGCACCTCCTAAACAATGATTTAAGCAAAGGAAAATTGAATTGGAAAATAAATTGAAACTAATGGTGCTCTAAAAGATACAACCACACGACATCTACTCTATAGATGGATTGTAAAGGTCTAGATGTCATGTGGCATTGGCGAGCCTCTTGAACTTGGCTGTGAATGCTTTGCAGAGGACATTGCTCTTGTCCATCTGCCAAGGCTTGCCTTCAGTGACCTTCTCATCCCGGTTGCTCAAATTCTGGCATGTTTGTGCTAGTTCTTTTTCAGGCCCTTCAACCATGGGTTTCTCTTCTCCCTCCTCCATGTCTTTCTTCATTGGTGGACTTGTCATACTCATGGAGAGGGAACCCTTGGGTGAGGAAAGGTCAAGGATTGGGTGGCTAGGAAATGTGAGCACTGGGTCATGCTCGGGAAAGTGATGGAGGGAGATGATGTTCTCCGGCTTGAGACACGCAACTTTCCCAACATTTTCCTAGCGATTCCGAGACAAGATGGGATAGAGATAGGCTCTAGGGTCCAAATGGACGCTGAAGGGGCAAAAGAGGGGTCCTTCAGTCGAGCCAACATGGTTTGGCTGAATTGTCCTAGTTTGTCCAAACTCGAGTGGTCTAGTATGGCCAGAGTGCATCAGTGAGCCTATCTCTCTAGTGCCTACCCATCTCATTGATGATCTTTGCAGACTGTTCTTGATGTGAGTGTTGGATGTTCTGCTAGACCACTAGTTTGGGGGTGAGAAGGTGTGGCTAAAAAATGCGGCTCCCCCAAGTGTTAACACCAAAAATTGGCACCTGAGAGAGGCTGACAAGTGGGCCAAATTCGGTAGAAAGGTTCCATTCGGCAGGAAGGCCTTCTTCGAAGCAATCGGCAAAGATGCTCTGCGGTCAGGAATCCGTCATCGTTCGGCAAAGGAATTATTCCACAGTTGGAAACGGAAGCATTCGGGAAAGCGTGATGACGTGGATCGAATATAAGGAAGAAGCCGATTTGATGAAGAATATGAGATGAATACGGCACTTCGACGTATTTCTTTGGAAATAAACGTTTTGGAATCGTAGTCGACTAGGAATCGTGTCAAAGTCTGGGTATAAATATAAACCCATGACAATTGTAATAGGCATCGAACAATCATACAACAAACCGGCCTTGCGCCACCTTTTCGAGTCCTTTAATCGTGTCGTCGAAATCTTCGAGAGGAACCATCGATCCGTCGACCTCCGTAAGTATCGACAACCTTGTATCATGCTTAGTATCATGCGGTGGATTTAAGCTTGAGTCAAGAAGGCTTTTCTTGCTAGATCATGAGTCATGCGGTAGGCTAAGGTTTAGCTTGAAGCAAGTTATCGGCTCTATTAGATTTTGGCAAAGATCTAATAGATTCATTAAGTTACCTTGTGTTATTTGGGTTTTACTTTATGTTTAATTCATATTAACACTCTTTTGCCCAATCTAGATCAAGCACAGTAGTCCTCAAGAAAACCCCAACGGCGAACGGAAGGCGACCGGCTGTTGACGAGCCCGAAGGAAGCCGCGCCGGCGCTCGCCGCAGGTGATTGGCTGCTTGCCTTTCTCCGTTCTTCTCAAGATTCTTCTCTCTTTCTTGACGAATCTCTTTGTTCTTTCAGGGTAATCCTAGCTGATTTTATTGTTGAACATCGGATTGATGATATCATCTAATTAAATACCGATCTTTCATCATGATGACGTCTGTCCATGAAAGAATTGGCAGAGTACTGCTCTGCCGAATATGCTATGAATGCCTGCATTGCCGACAGATAGCTTGTTAATTGCTATATGCCGATCAAGATTGGCCTTGCAAGCCGTAGAGATGGAACTGTCTGGTATCATCCGGCATGTTCCAGGTTTTATATCTAAACATTTTTTCTTCCTTTGTCAGTTTCAGGGAAAATTGACTGGCACGTTTCCGGATTCGAAAGCTCGAGCCACGTGTGAAGCCAGCTGATTCGGCTTGCTATGTGCTTGGCGTGAACTGCAGATTTTACGTCAACACCAAGCTTAGATATTTCCGGGAGATGGAGTTAATTAGATGGGAGCCTCTACGACTAGCCCAGGGACGCTAAAGCGAGGCAGGATGTTTTCATGGGACATTTGCTTAGCGTGCCTGGTGGATGCGGCTCGATAGGGCTTGGCTTCTACCCAGCTAGAGACGGGATCTATAGCTACCAGAGTAAACTCGTAGTTCTCTGAGTTAGGGAAATGACCCATGGCGTCTATTCGCCAGACATCAAAGGTTTCTACTTGAAGACTACTGGTAAGCGGCTTTGCGTCTCTTAGATTCCCGTGTTTCTGGCAGTGTGGGCATAGGATTGCATTAGGGAGTAGGACAGGGGAAGATGATGGCTTCTGGCTGGCAGTGTGGGCATCTCTTGCTAAAGTCCTTAGCATCTCCATATTGCCAGACCTTCATTCTGAACGCTCCATAATGTCCTTCATAGGGTGCTCCAGGATACCTCTCCCAGGTTCTATGTGCCTCAGGTGCAGGTATGCATCGTCTGAGTCCATTTTGTATCCAGAAGAGATACGGGTTGTCCCATAGCTGATGTCTGTTCTCGTAAACCAATATTTCCTATTTTCACCTGATGGGACATACCCTAACACCATGAAGTCAACTATGGTGGCGTACCATGGCTCTAGTGACCTTGAGGAGCGTATCTCCATAAGAAAATCGCTGATGCGAAGATCAAACGGGACTTGTACCCGAGACAAACCCAACAGATGAGTCTTGGGTTCGCAACCTTTTTGGTCAAAAGGTTCTTCAAAATAGCATGGTATGAATAGACTATGACCTTTGCCCCAACTAGGTAGGACCGGAATTTGTCTATAACAAACATAACTGCTAGGAGTTCCTTTTTCGTGGTTGCGTAGTTGAGCTGGGGCCAGTGAGCATAATGCTTCTTGTCCTTGGTTTGGCCCCACAACAGCTCCTACGGCAAAGTCGCTCGCATCTCACATGATTTCTAGTGGAGTGCTCTAGTCGTAGGACTGGATGATAGGAGCGAAACTGAGTGCTTTCTTGAGGGTGTGAAAGAGCACTCCTGATCAGAGAAGAGAGGGGTTTCCTTGGCTAAGAGATTGGTCAACGACTGGGCTATTAGAGAGAAATTTTCAATGAGACACCAATAAAGCCAGGTGTGGCCAAGGAAACTAAGAATCCCCTTTACTCGTGGGAGGTGTAGGAATAGGATTGCATTAGGGAGTAGGACAGGGGAAGATGATGGCTTCTGGCTTTAAATCTAGTCTTTCCCCGATCAAAGACGAATCTCCGCGACAATTGCCTAGCGACCCCAAGATAAGGTGAGACAGGGATATGATGTGTGTGAAGGTTAGGAGTATTCCCTTTGAAATCTTGGATCGAGTGTCCAAAGACTGATCGATCCTCCTCCAGGACCGTGGAAGTCGGTTGGGTTCCAGGGGTTTGTCACTAATGGTCACTGGAGTGTGTTCGTCCTTAAAGAGGGAAGCACACTTCAATCTAGAGGGAAGAGGCTTAGGTTCAATTGGAGGATGAATGTCTTCTTCCTCCATAAGGAATTGGGCATCTTCTTCTAGGAAAGGTTGCTCTAAGTCTATCAAGGATATTGACATGACCTCCTCTTTAGGATCAGGATCAGGATCTG
>OAMR01000529.1:90778-104289 GCA_900205405.1 Echinochloa crus-galli
CTGGCGAACCGTGGTGTGCTCCCCGCGAAGGAGACCTTGGCGTGGAGGCTGCCGGGGAAGGAGAAGAGGCCATTCGAGAACACCGGTGAGGTGGCCGTCTTCGCGCATTTTGTGGAGCGTGGATTCAGCACGCCGTCTGGCGATTTCTTCCGCGGGCTGCTGCATTACTATGGTCTGGAGCTCTCTCATCTTAATCCAAATGGGATTTTTGATATTTCATTCTTCATCTACTTCTGTGAGGCTTTTCTTGGAATTGCCCCCCATTTCCATCTCTGGCGGTACTTGTACCGCATCAAGCGCATCGGGTCTGGGAGCAGGGGAGATGGTCCTACTCGGATTACCGGCGGGGCTGGCATTGCGCTGCGCATGGGTAGGCAGAAGGATTACTTCGATCTGCAGCTGCTTGACTGCCATAAGGAATGGCGCCGCATTGGGAACTGGGTTGCCATCCGCCCATTCTAATGCCGAGTAGGACTGGCAAGGCGCCGAAGGAGCAGGAGTCCTGGCGCGCTCTTCCGGTCGGGGCCGAGTGCAATGACATCCCCGAGCTTATGTCGATGATTTCCGGCGTAAAGCAGAGGGTATTGACCGCCATGGCCGTCACTGTGTCGTTCGTGGCCGGGACGATTCAGCCGATCAAGGACCGAGTCCACCCGGCGTTCGAGTTCTCGGGTCGCCTGGACCCAGCTCGGGAGACGTCTTGGGGATTCGACTCGGATGAAGTTATGCGGCGCGTGGGGACGATGATGAAGGGCGAGGTGAACAATCTCAATGCGCCGCATCCTTTTGCACTCAAGAACCCTCCTCCTGCGGTAAGGTTTCCATGCTGAGTACCTGTTCCTTGTTTTGGTTTCTTTTGTCGTTTCCATCGCCTATTAGCTGAACTTTTGGCTTTACTCTTCGTGCTAGGAGGTGACCAATCGTTTCTTCAGCCCGACACCACTGCCTGGGGCGGGCGCAGCGCCAAGACAGAAGGTGATACGGCCGGAGGAAGCGAGGAACGACCAGCTGCCTATCATGAAGGACCTCGAGGACTGGGTTTCTGAGGATCTAGGCTCTCCCCCGAGCTCAGCCGAAGCAGCTCCTGTGGAATCTGCAGTCACTGCCGCTCGGACCCGGGCTGGTACGCGGAGACTCTCCTCTCAGGTGCAGACTGCAGCGTCCGAGTCGCGGAAGAGGTCGGCGCAGGCGCAGGCAGAATCGTCCGGTGTGCTGCGCACCAAGAGGCATAGGTCGGACCGTGCTTCGCCTGCTGGAGGGAGTACGGAGGCCTCCCTGGACGTGGATGATGAAGATCAGGGTCCGGACGCCATTGTGGAGACTGCGCCGGTGCAGTCTTCTACACCTGTGCGCTCACCGGGGGATGGCCGGCCTCCTCGTCCAGCTGGCTTGGTACTCAAGCGGCCGAGCAGGAGTAACAGGTTAGAGCCCTATCTCGGTTAAGTTGGTTCTGCTCGGGCATCACTTTCTTGCTGACTCGAATCTTTGACGTTGCTTTTCTTTGTGTTAATGACGCTTTTCAGGAGGTCAACCGTGTTGTCAGATACCTCGCGCACTCGGTCTGACTGTGGCGGTGATTTGGGGGATACCTTGTCCCAAGATGCGCCCGCTACGGAGCAGGGTGCTCCAATGGCGGAGCTGCCCGAGTCGTCAGCAAGGGGCGCCACTGCTGGGTCGGGCCCAGGGGCCTTGGTGATCGTAGAGGCAGAAGCCAGGCCGGACGCTCAGGCCGACGAAGAGGAGCCGGCCATGCAAGAGCTCGAGGATGACGCGCTTCCGGATCAGCATGCTGAGCTGAAAGAAGAAGAAGAGGAGGAGCTGAGCCGTCAGGAGCGCTTTGAGCGCATTGCGAATGCAAATAGGGCGGCGCTCGAGCGGATACGTACTTCGTCGAGCTCGATGCTGGAGGACATGGAGGTGAGTTAATCTGACCTTGGGAGCAGATGTCTCGTAGCTTCTGTTTTGAACCTTGATTGGCGCAGGTGCTGATGTCCGGGACTGTGGAGAGCACGCGTTTGATGCGTGTGGCCGAGGACGAGTACTTGGAGTTGCAGGAGCTCAGAACCCGGGTCCGGACTATTGCCAACGAGGCTCGGGGTGCCGCGATCCAGAGGGACACGGATGCAGAGGGCCTGGCACAACTCAACCAAGAGCTCGTCACTCAGCTAGAGGCAGCTAATGCAGGTGAATACTTGTATTCCGAGCACTAGATGGTGCTCGCTATAGTATTTATCTTTCTTTATTGCAAATTCTCAGGTCATGCCAAAGAGATGGAGCGAATCCAGGGTCGGCTTGCCACGGTGGACCAGAAGTTCAAAGATGTGGCAAGCACGCTGCGGGAGAGGGACGCCGAGCTGAAGCGTGCCATAGAAAGTGAGCAGAAGCCTGTGCGGCGTCGTCTTGAGTTCCCCACATGTACCCGGCATGAAGCCATAACATTTGGCTACGGTTGGCTTTATTGCGCAGGTCATGCCCGTGAGAAGAAAACCTTGGAGGAGAAGGTTGCGTCGGCCGAAAAGGAGATACAAGACCTCGCCAGCGCTCACGCCCGGGCCGTGGGTGCCCACAACGCCGCTATGACTGGTGAGGACTGCTTCCGAGTTCCCGAATTCTGTTGTCTTGATGGTATTCATGATACCTTTGTTGTACTGAACAACCCGTGCATATATGCAGAGGCTGCTAGTCGGTACGACGCTTTGGCGCAGGCGGCCATGTCAGCATGTGACCAGATTCAGGCTCCTGACGACCGTCTTGCGGTGCCGATCGCGTAACGGCTGCAACATTTACCGGAGTACACCAGAGGAGTGGCCGCGGAGACCGCCAGATATGCTGTGAGGTATACGCTGGCGCTTGTTCATTTGTACCACCCCAGCCTCGATCTTGAAGACATTCGCGACGGGTACCACCCCGACTTGTCGGAGCAGCAGTTCGTGGATCTGGCCGAGTCCTTCGCTGGTTTAACAATTGATGTAGTCCGTAGTATCGTCGATGTAACGGGTGAGTGACCTGTTAGAAGAAACAGAAAATTTATGTAGCTTTGGGTACACTTTTTGTGTAATGATGGTTGCTTCCATGTTGACAATTTTTTATTTGAGTCGATTTTATCAACTCCTATCACTTCACCGCAATCATGACAAGTGCTAGGGACTCGGCGAAGAACTGGCTGGAGCTCTCATGGAGGCAGCACTCCTACATGCTACGATGCTCTGCATGGAGGCTTAGTCGTAGGCAGGGTCCCGCCGAGTACTTTCGCGCGTGTTTAGATTTTGGATATAGTGAGTCGGACTTGCCGTGTTAGTTTTGGTTACTTCGTGAGTAACTTAACTGGAGGATGAGCACGTGGCCGTCGTTGGAAAACTTGTGCTGCCCTGCCGAGTTCATGACTCGGCGTAAGGCAAGGTCGCCTATATTCAGGGATCATGCTTTGACGTTTCTGTCGTGATACCGGCGTATCTGCTGCTCGTGGCGCGCGTGCCGGGTTAAGGCACAGAGCCTGTGCTCTTCTAGTGAATCGATGTCGACCTGTCGACTTGACTCGGCTTCTCCTTCTTCGTAATTCTTGATGCGTGGTGCAGAAAAGGCGAGGTTGGCTGGCAGCACAACTTCTGATCCGTAGACCATGAAAAACGGCGAGTAGCCGGTTGCGCGGCTCCGCTGAGTACGGAGCCCCATACCACGTGTGGTACTTCTTTAGCCCAGCGGCCTACGCGTGGGTTTAAAGCGTCGTAGATTTCCTTCTTGAGGGCATCTAGGACCATGCCATTCGCCCGCTCGACCTGGCCGTTGCACCGCGGGTGTGCTGACGATGAGTAGTACACATCGATCTGATTATCTTGGCAGAAATCCCAGAACCCATGCCCTGTGAACTGCGAGCCGAGGTCGGTGATGATGCGATTTGGGATACCGAATCGATGCGTTATCTCTTCAATGAAGGCTGCTGCTGTAGCCGATTTGGTGTCGGTCACAGCTTTGTACTCAATCCACTTGGTGAACTTGTCCACCGCGATGAGCAAGTGCTTGACTCCACCCTGAGCTGGCTTGAATGGTCCTACGTTGTCGAGCCCCCATACTGCGAAGGACCAAGATGGTGGGATGGTGCGTAGCGCCTGAGCCGGCAGGTGTTTTTGCTTTTGGAAGAACTGACACCCAGCGCAACGCTGGACGAGCTCTTTTGCGTCAGAAACCACAGTGGGCCAAAAGAACACAGATCTGTAAACCTTGCCGACCAGTGTTCTTGCGGCCGCGTGGTTGCTACATGTGCCAGAGTGAACTTCATGCAGTAGCGCCCGGCCCTCGCTGCGTAGGATGCACTTCATGAGTACTCCTGAGGATGCCGACTTTCTGTAAAGCTCAGTCCCAATCACCACAGCTGGAGGCGGCTAATGCAGGTAAATACCTGTCTTCCGAGCACTAGATGGTGCTAGCTATCATGCGGTCATTTTTAATGAACGCGATGAGTGGCTCTCGCCAATCTTCTTTGTCTTCTGTTTCTGGAACAGTTGAGGCTGCTGCGACAACCTGGTCGGCAGAGGCGGTAGATTCAATTTCGCTTGTTAACTTGATTGACGGCTTCCGCAGGTCTTGTACAAATACTCCGGCGGGTACCTGGGAGCGCCTGGATCCGAGTTTGGACAGGACGTCTGCGGCGACATTTTCTTCCCGCGGGACATGGCGGCACTCTAAGCCGTAAAAGTGGGCTTCTAACTTTCTGACTTCTGCGCAGTAGGCGTCCATTGTTTCCTTGGAGCATTCCCAGTTCTTGTTGACCTACTCGACCACCACTTTTGAGTCTCCGAAACACAGTAGACGCTTGATGCCGAGGGTGATGGCTATTTTTAATCCGTGGATCAATGCTTCGTACTCGGCACCATTGTTGGTCGCCTGATAGTGTATCTGCAGCACGTATTTGAGGTGCTTGCCCTCTGGTGATATGAGGAGTACTCCAGCGCCGGCTCCTTCCAGGTTGAGGGCGCCGTCGAAGTACAGTGTCCAGTGCTCTGGTGGCTCGGCGGGCGTTGGCGCTTGCAACTCTGTCCATTCAGCCAGGAAGTCTACCAATACTTGGGATTTTATAGACTGTCTTGACCTGAAGGTTATGTCAAAACTTCCGAGCTCTACTGCCCATTTGACAACTCGGCCGTTGATGTCGCGGTTGTGGAGGATCTCGCCGAGCGGAAAATTGGACACCACATGAATGGGATGAGCCTGGAAATAATGGCGCAGCTTTCTGGAGCAGATCAAGAGTGCATAAAGTAACTTTTGAGGGTGCTGGTACCGGATTTTTGACCCGCTCGACCTGGCCGATGACATAGTATACTGGTCTCTGCACCAGATAGGAGTGTCCGTCTTCTTGGCGCTCAACGACCAGTGCCGTGCTGACCACATTTGTGGCGGCTGCTATGTATAGCAGAAGGGGTTCGTTTCTTTTTGGCCCGGCGAGGACTGGTGGGGTGATGAGGAATGCTTTCAGGTCGGCCAATGCTTGATCGGCTTCCGGCGTCCATTCGAACTTGTCGGCTTTCCTCAAGAGCTTGAAGAAAGGAGCGCCACGTTCACCTAGCTTGCTGATGAACCGGCTTAGGGCTGCCATCATGCATTCGTACGACGTCTTGACGTCGCCCCTATGCTGATGACCCCGTTCGGGGCAGGCATTTTCATCACCAAGTAGGTGTGATTGGGGATGGCCATGAAGCGAGCCAACATGGGCCGCCCGAAGATGGCGTGGTAGGAGCTACCAAAGTCGGCGACTTCGAAGTGGAGGTACTCGGTACGGTAGTTGTCGTGCGTACCGAAGGTCACTGGTAGGGTAACCCTTCCCACCGGATAAGCAGCCTTGCCGGGGATGACGCCGTAGAACGGGTGGTGGGAGCCTCGGAGCCTGGTGTAGTCGAACCCCATGTCGTTCTTATCTGTAGCGGTGAAGATTATTAAATGTTTCTTGGAGGTCGGCGATCAGGGTGTCTGGGTCGTAGGTCTTGACCACGACGTCGTCGACGTAGGCTTCGGCGTTTCGCCCGATCTGGGTGTCTAGACAACCCTGAATCGCCTTCTGGTACGTCGCTCCAGCATTCTTGAGGCCGAAGGTCATTGTCTTGTAGCAGTATATGCCATGGGGCATGATAAATGCCGTCTTGTCTTGGTCGGCTGGGTTCAGGGCTATCTGATGATAGC
This sequence comes from Echinochloa crus-galli, assembly GCA_900205405.1. Lineage (NCBI taxonomy): Eukaryota > Viridiplantae > Streptophyta > Magnoliopsida > Poales > Poaceae > Echinochloa > Echinochloa crus-galli. Next base: position 96,950 of record OAMR01000529.1, read on the forward strand.
CAGAGTAGCAATCTAGGAAAGAAGAAGATGATGTTGAGCGCGCTACCTCCGTCGATTAACACTTTGGTCAGAAGGACTCGGTCAACGACTGGGCCGACGATCAGCGGATACGAGCCTGGCTCGGGCAGGTGGACCCAGTGGTCTTTCCTGCTGAAGGTGATCGGAGTTTCCGCAACCAGCCGTAGAATCAACGACCTGGTCGATGCGCGGAAGAGGGAAGGAGTCCTTAGGGCAATGTTTATTGAGATCAGTATAATCAATGCACATTAATCACGTTGACTTGGCGGTCAGCTCGCTGGAAGTTATCTTGCTGGCCATCTGCCGCAGCGGCTTCTGGGGCGAGACGGCGGTCGGCGCCTCCTGGCGCTCTGTTGTCGCGGCGACGATCGTCGCGGCGGTCAGGGCGGCGCTCGTTGCAGCGATCCCCGTCCCTTCTGTCGCCGCGGTTGGTGTTGTAGCGCGGCTTCTTTGGAGGTGGTGGGACGCTGAGTTCCTTCTTCAGGGTCCAGCAATCTCTGAACGAGTGCTTCGCGTCCTTGTGGAGGGGGCACGGCTCGTCTAGACGGGAGAGCTGGTCGGGTTGGAGTCGTGACTCTACGCGGCCTTCGCCTTCAGCAACTGTTGCGACGTCAGGCCTGCTGCGTCTGTTGCGTGTGGTTCTGGTTTCTTGTGGTCGGCTATGAGGCGGTCGTGGTCCTTGTCGCGTCGATCTCTGGTTCTGAACTGGGCTAGCTCGGCGGCATCAGCCTTTGCTTCCTCCTCGACCACCTTCATCATCTCTCCAACTGTCTTTGGGTCTTTCTTGAAGAGGTTGCGGAATATGTCCTTGTCGTATAGTCCGCGTCTGAAGGCGTCTATGACATCCCTCTCTTCGACATCTGTAAGCTTGTTACGGTTGTCGAAGAAGCGGTTGGTGTAGTCTCAGAGACTTTCACCCCTGCTTTGTCGTACCAGATCCAGATCGAATCTAGTACCCGGCCGGGTATAGGTGGCCTGGTAGTTCTCTGTGAACACCTTGCAGAGCTGTGCCCAACTATCGATGGATTGGGGTGGCAATCCTGAGAGCCACAAGAGTGCTGCCTTTCCCAGCATGACCGGGAAGTAGGCTGCCGCCTGGTCGGTGCTGCCACGTGCGGCCTTGACCGCCGTGATGTAGGTTTGGATCCACAGCTTGGGGTCGGAGCGCCCGTCGAACTTCTCGACCATGGCTGGCTTGAAGGTGTCGGGCCACGAGGCCTGGCGGAGTCGTTTGGTGAAAGCTTGGAAGCCTTCAATCTCGAAGTCGTTGTCTCCAAAGTCATCATTGCCACCGTCGTGACGGCGGCCCGGCGCCTGAGGGGAGCCGTAGCGACGATCATATCGATCACGCTCGCTGAGCTCGCGACAGGCGCGGTGGTCGTCAACATCGGAGTACTCGGAGTAGTTGGCTCGGCGTTCGGGTTGACCATAGTCCCGGTCATACCGCTCTCGGTGTTCCATCTCAGCAGCGTCACGCTCGCGATGCCTTCTGTCGAGCTCGTTTCTTACATCGCGAGCTCGTCCGTGAAGCCTGTCGTGGAGGTCACCGTCGTGACGACGAGGATGTCGGCGCCTATCGCAGTCGTGGTGGTGGCGGTTCCGAGGGTGCCTGCCCTCGGATTCGTCGGGCTGGTGGTCAGCCGTTTGTTCCTGATCGACCTCCTCCGGGATGTCATGCAAGGTTGGAGATCTATTGCGGCGCCGTCCGCATTCAGATCTGCTGTGCCCGGTCCTGCGGGAACTCGATCTGCTCGAGCGTGATCGGCTAGATCGTGACCTAGCCTCTCTGTCCTTGTGATGTAGGTCCTGCGCGATGGCCAGCCAGGCTCGGAGCCGGGCCGCCTCCGGAGTGGCTTCCATGTGGTCCAGCTCGGCGATGCATGCCGCCATGACTGTTGACGGTGTTTGAAAGTTGGCCTGAGCTCTTTCAAACTCGCGTGCTAGATTGCGCGGGTCCAGCGGATCCACTTCCTCGTGGCGCGAACCTCCGTCAGCTTGCCGATCCGCATCTTCCGCCTGCCGGCGCTGAGCTCGGAGGGTGTTTGTGTCGATGCGGCGTTGTCGTGCTGACGCGGTCTCGTTGTCTTCGCTTGACTGGTCTTCAGAGACGAGTACCTCGCGGTCTGGCCGTGAAGCACAGTCCTTGGATGGGTCCTCCGAGTTCTCGGAGGTCCCTAGTATGGTCCTGGCAACCTGGAACTCACCACAATCTGGAAGCTGGGTGGGTTCGGGCGGGTTTCCAGATTGGATCTGGGCCTCGCGTTGCGGGAGCCGATCGGAGTAGTCAGCGGCCGCGTTCTTCAGCCCATGGGGGAACGTATTCCCTGAGCGGTCCAGGAATCGCTCAGACATGGCAATGCATTCAGCGAGCGTGTCGTTGATGCGGTTAAGTCCGTCGATGATCTCATCGGGGTAAGGTACTCGGCGACGTGGAGGTAGATCTGGGATCCGCTCATGGACGCTAAGCTACTCGATCTGCTGCATGAGCTGATCGGGCACGTCGGGAGGAGTTCCCGGGGTCGTTGAGGTTGAGTCCGCCGGCGTAAAGCCGGCGTTGGTGGAGCTGGAGTCACTGGAGTCGGCGAAGAAGCTGCATCCCGTGAGGTACTTGGGGCTGCCGCTCATGTTCGCCGGGAAGACGACGTCGGATCGATCTGCCATCAAGCCAACAGTGTTTTCGGAGTTAGGCCCTTGTCAAAAACTATCTGATTACGACTAAGCCAGTGTCAAACCTTAGGACCGGCAATCCACCTGGGGGTACCCGAGTGGTTGATTTGTAGGAGGGGCGATTGATGAACTAGTGACTTGATGGTACACAGGAGGCACTGATGTAGACATGTTCGGGCTACCCGGAGGTATAATACCCTACGTCCTGTGTCGGTGGCGTCGTTTGTATTGCTGGCTACTCGACCGAGCTTCAGGGAGCTTGGGCGAGCGTATAGTTTACAGGGTGAGATGCATGATCTTGCGTTGTGTTGCGTTGTGTTTGTTGAGGGTACCCTAGGCCGCTTTATATAGGGTAGCGGGCTAGGGTTTACAAGTCGGTTTCCATCTAAACCTACTTGACTCCGACCAAGACTCTAATCCGGGTCGGTTACAACTGGAATATCCCTGGATATCCGGACGAGCCGCCAGCCGGGTCTTCATTATCTTGTCCGTCAAATCAAGGAGCCCGTATGGGCCGCCTAGGGGTCAGCCCATGGGCCTGTCAGAGGTGGGCCCTGGACGCCGTGATCTAGTCTGACAGTGGGCCCAGGGGTACCCATATCCCACAGGGATCATAATTCTGGTGGGGCTGTGAAATTCTTGAAAGTACACTCATCTTGATAAATTTTGTCGTATGACACTAAGAATCTGGGAATTGAAGCAAACAGGCACTGAGGGTAGCTCTCTAATTGGCCCAACTTTAATTAGGAATATCTGTTGCATGTTATTCACTACATGATTTGATATTATATTACAGATACGATACTATACCCAGAAGTTGCTTCACTGCCTTCACAGGAGATGCAATGTCTGGTTTTATTCTTGACCCAACAAATGAAAATGCCTTGAGAGCAGAGGATCTCATAACTGAGGTATTATCTTTGCACCTCCAGTGTTCCTATGGCTAGGTTGTTCTTTATTTTCCCTAAAAAAGCTCAATTAAAATGTGGCATCAATATTGTTGTTGCTTAGAAATATGTAAAAGTGTTTGTTCCTAATGTTCATATATTATTTGAAAGAATATAACTATGAAAAAAAACCCTTCTTGGCAGCTATTAACCTTATTTATGTCTTCAGTGGTATATGATTGTGAATTTTTAGGGATGGTTTGCAAGTAGCTAACTATTTTCTGCGAAAGACACCCTCTGAGGCTTGTTGGTTTGCCTCCTAATTGCCATAACTTCGGTTGATCTCTTCCTTTGAGCGAGAACCCTTTGGAATATCAAATATTGACCCACGGTAATTTGTAGCTTGGAGGGGTTTTTCTGTAGATCGGATGCAGTGGAAACATCACAGTTATGAATGGTCCATGGTGTCTAGCAGCAGTTGACTGCCGTTCTTTCCAAGAGAGTCAGGTGCTATGTCCTATTCGTTTAGAGGGATCCACACAACGACTTGCCTTCTTATTTGGTGAGAAGAGATAAAAATGTTTTAAATTCCATTTATATATACCCACAGTTCTTACATGTGTCATTTTAGAATTCATACTGATCTAATGGAATCATCATTATCTAAAAGTGATGCTTCTGTTACAATGACTTTGCAAACCTGAATATATTCATGGGTTTTTTCCTTGCATTACTTCTTGCAGTACTTCCTATGAATTTGGCATATTCAGTTTTGTTTTATGAATCTCAAGAAAAGATTGTGTGCCTAGCCTCATCATTCATTCTCTTTTGGCAGAACTGCAAAAGGAGGAAGATAAAGGCCTACTGGTGACTGTTGCAGAAGCGCTCAAGGCTGATCCACTAGAACTTCACCTTCACAAGGCCCTGGGTCATTCTTGGGTTGTGCCTTCCCCGTTGCTAGGTCCAGACCTGGGTGCTAGCAGGTAAGCTACATGTTTCCTTCATGTTAGGTTCTAAAAGTAAAATCTGTATGGAATATTGTTGGTGGTCGTTACAACCCAATTTCGACCACTAATACTCGGGAATAAATAATAGACTATGCAACATTCCATGTACTTAGATTTTATTTCTAATAAAGTTCCACGAGTTTTGGTGAGTGTCATTTTTGCAAGTACAATATCACGAAATACGTGCTATAGGGGTTGGAAATGACCGAATCGGCCGAACGACACGTTCGGCCGGTTATTCCCCTTAGCCGTACGGGCCGCCGGGAGCCGTCCACGTCAGCAACAACCAAACGAACACATCATCTGCCACGTAGGACGACCGCCAACACATTCCAGAGCATGCCATGTCAACCTGGGCCAGATCAAGACGTGTCCAAGCCTCAAGGAGGAAGCCCATGAAGCCCAGGGGGTCCAAGACAAAAGGCGGTGCGGGAGGAGGCCGGCCATGGGCCAGGGCTGGTTCGGCCGAACCGCCCCCAGCAGCCAACCGACCTCAGGCAACAAATCCAGGCCGTGGGAGCTAGAGGCGGTGCATCCTGTGGTTCAGCCGAACCAGGCAGTTAGGCCGAACCCGGGCACTTCGGCCGACCTAGCCCCCAACCGTCCTAGGTGCCTTGGCGGTTACTCATCTGCCAAACCGACCTGTGGCACTATAAATAGGACCCCTACACCTCTCATTTGTACACACACCACAAGCCAAGAGCTCCATTTCCACTTTTCCCTTTAGTAGAGTTAGGATAGTTTAGTTGGGAGTTAGAGTCGAGTCGAGCTGCGCCTCGGAGGTTCCGGAGTCGTCTTCAGAAGCTCTGGTATTAGCTCTGGTATCTTTTACCTTTCCTTTTGTATGACATTCGAGTTATCAATATAGTTATCTACTTTATTCTACTTGTGCTTTATATAGTTGCCTCTACTTGCTAGTTGCTTCTATATCGTGTTCTTGTTCAAGTTTTGGTTCGCTTGCATCACTAGAAAATCCCAAAAATATTTTGCTTTTGTTGTGATCTTTGTGCTGAATTTCTGGACGATTTTGTGGTGGTCACCGACACCCACAAGAACGACTAACCTTTTGTGGTGGTTTTCATCCCCGCAAGAACGACTAACTATCTCGAATGACTGACTTGATTTTCTTGTGCTAACCATATATATATTCAGTCCTTCGGGTAGTTGTTGTTGCACTAACTTTTTGCAGGAATCATGTCGAAGTTCTTCACGTCGCTCTGTCGTTCCGCCCGGCTAGGCCGACGATCGGACGATGCTGGGAGTTCCCCAGCTCCGTCTCGAGGCTCGAGCCGGATGGACACGGACGAGTACGGAGCAGCTGGCTCGGGATGGGGCCATGCCACGCCCCCAGCCAGAGCGAGAACGTACGTGTCGGACCAGCTCCGCCAGTCGGAGATGGTAGCTTCGAGCTGAAGCCAGCCCTCATCAACATGGTACAGGCTAGCCCATTCTGCGGCAAGCCACACGAAGATGCCAATGCTCATCTCCAGCATTTCCTGGAGATTTGCAACACCTTCACCATCCGCGGACTAAGTATCGATGCCATTCGCCTTCATTTATTTCCATTCTGACTATTAGGCAAGGCGAAGCAATGGTTTTATGCTAACCGCGAAGCCATAGACTCTTGGGATAAATGCACTAGCGCTTTCTTACTAAAATTCTTTCCGGTTGGGAAAACCAACGCCCTCCGGAACAAAATTGCTAGTTTCCAGCAGTTAAAAGATGAAACAGTCCCGGAAGCATGGGATCGCCTCCAGGACTATATTTCTGCTTGTCCTCACCACGGTATGCAGAGTTGGTTCATAATCCAAACTTTCTATCACGGGCTGAGAAATTCTGCCCGTGAGTACCTGGATGCTGCTGCTGGAGGCTCGTTCTTCTCTCTTGAGGAGAGTCGTGCGAAGGCCCTCATAGAGAAGATGGTTGAGAACCAAGGCTAGTCTGATGACCGGGCTCAACCAAAGACTTGAGGAGTTCACCAAGTTGAAGCTCTGGACATGCTCGCTGCCAAGATGGACCTCCTAATGAAGAAGCTGGAGGCCCCTGCTCAAGAAACGGTGCAAGCCATGGACGCTCGCATGACATGCGAAGTCTGTGGTAACACTGGCCATTCGGGGAACGACTGCCCCGAAACGCGAGAAGATGCCCACTACGTCAACAACTCCAACAACAACGGGTACCGACCGAACAACTACGGCAACCAAGGCTGGAATCCGCGCCCAAACCTCCCTTTTGAGAGGCCTCAACAAGGTAACAATTTCAATTCCAGCAATTTCAATAATCAGCCGTCTCTTAGAGATCGATCTTGCTTGATACTGGAGGTGAATTGTCACCAAGAGTATTGACAAGGTTGCTTGCTCTTGCTAGCAGAGTAAGTAGTCGTTGCCTAGTGTAGGAGTGGTTCCTAGACTAGTCGGTGGCCTTAGTTTATTCCCGTCGCAACGGAGGTGGTAGCCGGGAGGTGGTGACAGCCCTTTCGGTCTTCGTAGCCCATCACGTTAGTTCCGGTCCGTAGGATTCCCCAGTTGGGAAATAGTGGCACCCCTTCTCATCCCTTTCTGTGTGTTCACCGGTTCCCTTGTCCCAATGCTAAGACATTAGAGTTATCCCAGATCTATGAGGATCTTATATGACGTGAACATTGCCAGGAGGTGTGTATTGGCATCTATGTTCTTATTTCCTCTCTAGGAGTTTTAGATCTGTGTAAAATAGAATATGATGAATCCAAGAGATGTGTATAAGAGACAGTGTATAAGCTGCT